>JANHZU010002916.1:40993-53831 GCA_032468055.1 Acrochordus granulatus
AGAGGATGAGATGGATGGATAGCATAGTCAGTGTGATGGATGTGAGCTTGGGAAGACTCCGGGAGGCAGTGCAAGACGGGGGGCCTGGCGTGATGCAGTCCATGGGGTCGCGAAGAGTCGGACACGACTGCGTGACTGAACAACAACAGCAGAATCTCTAAACATGCAACACTAACTTCTAGCCCTCTCTTGACAGGGCTTTGATTCTCAATTGCACCCATTTTAAGATGCATGGACTACAATTTCCGGAATTCCACAGCCAGGACATGTCTTGACATCGCAGAGGTTGAGAAACACTGTGTGAGGGGTGGATGAAGCCAGTCTCTTTGTGAACATTTGCATCTTTTCTACCCAGGATTTTTGTGAGCCAGACTGAGCTGCCATTTATGACACAAGCTATGAAGGAACTCACCCGCCAGCAGTCGTCCACAAAACAACATATGCTCCCAAATTTCCTCCGTTCCTGGCACATGCAAAGCAGGTAAGACAGAAAGATATGTCTCATCTCCACCAACAGAAAGTTTCACATCTTCCAAGCTGATGCCATGTCTGCAACTCAAAAATCAAGCTCAGGGAACCCTCGGAACGCAACACGCCCACCGCCCCCCCTCACCCCCAGCTGCAGATACCCTTATTTAGTGATTAAAAACCTCACTGTAGCCAAGAAAGCTCATGGCAGCTTACACACATTGTAAGAGCATTGCATCATTCTTAAAACATCCACGGTGACGAGCAAAAATCGCACAGAAGCTTCACAAAGGACTCTCGAACCCCAATCAGCCAAAAACACAAAAGTGAAAACAACACACATGAAGGTGAAAGGTGGCATCGTAAAACCAGGGAAAAGCTCCGCAAAACAGCACGTCAGCAAGCCCCAGGGTGTCTGCAGCCTCCCCTATATAAAGCAGTCCAATGAAGACTGAGCAAGTTTGGTGGCGATGCCACATGGAGGAGGATATATGGGGCAATTAAGCATCCTGATCAGTGGCGTTGTAGCACGAGGACCATGTTAGTCTAGGAGAAACAGCCCTTTTCCAGGCCAATCCATTTTGCCAAAAAGTGCCTGCTTTCACGAAGTACAGCTCGCTTCATCGGATTGCATCTCAAAAGCTTATGGCTTTTAATGAAATGCGTTAGTTTGAGTAGCTAACACCAGATTCTTGATTTTCAACATTTTAGCATAGAACAGATTTATCCTTCGCCGATATTCTACTGAAAATGTTTGTGGGGTAGGATATGAATCACTCATCCACCCTCCTTCATCAAAAATATGAATCATCTATCCAGGTGGGAGATCCCAAATGTACCGTCAGGGGCTCACTGCATCTGTCATCTCTCTCCAAGGGGGGATTGATTCTGTCAGTTGCATTTCTATTAAATTTGCATCCTTCCATTCAAGGCAAGCCTCAGTTTAGCGGCAAGTTTCAGTTGACTCTCCTGTTTATGAGTTCAGCAGGACAACCCACCCTCCCAGTTTTCTACTATAGGGCTCACATTATCCTGCTTTGGACACATTATGTGACTAACCTAGATCTCTAGAGAAGGACTTTCACGGTGGGAAAGAAGGAAGAAAAAAGAAAGAGATAAGCAACACCAAGATGGATCAGCTTAGTTATGGTTATGACAGATCATGATGGAGAAAATCTATGTGGTTGCTAAGAACTGACACTAATTTGATGACACATAATCAGTTTCTGTCCAGGCAAGCCACACAGTCTGTAGAGAAATCCTTAATCCTGGAAGAATAGAGAAGAAGATGACCAGCAGCAAAGTAGGTAGACTCAGTTATAGGGATCGTGAGTTAGAAGATATGAAAGACCACATTGGGGGCAGATCATGGAGAAAAAAATATGCGGTCACTAAGAATCAATACCAAGTTGATGGCATATAATCAATCAATCAATTCTGTTATGTGCACTTACTATAAAGCATGCTTTTGTGATAAATGTAGGGGGTTTTTTTGCTTTAATCTTACCTCCACACACACATATATTCTTAATATATGTTTAATAACACTATTAATGCTTTTTTTTTGGTTTAAAGATATTTATGACCTGATAGAGTCTGGGTGGTGAATGACAGATATAAACAGGAAGTGAGTTACAAATATCAATGGGGAAATGCACCACACATGTACATTTTTAAGCATTTTTTTTAGAAAAATGTGGATCATCAAAAGGTAGTAAAAAGAAGGGATGTTGACATTCACATGTTCCTTAGGTTCTCCCAACCCCTCTCAGAATTCAATATAGTCATCTAAACATTCTGATGGACTGACTTTCTCATCCAAATCTATTAAATACTGAACCACAGCTCGCATCAAATCTCAAATACTAAAAAAATCAAATGCATGGTCTGTTAGGAACATAAAATATTTGTTCAGTTTGCAAGGAATATTTGCACGCCCAACAAATACCTTTCAAGGACTTCATATCATCTTTCATTCAATATTTTTAAAACTGAGAGTATCTTCAGCCTAGATCCACTCCCAAGCTCCCTAAAGTGTGCTTAGGATAAAATCCTTCCCAAGTACACAAGTGGATTGACCATCGTTTTGAGAACACGCCTGAAACAAATACAATTAAGTGTCGGGCTGGGTGAAACTGTAAATTTATTTCCCATTTACAGATTCATCTTCCCTTTCTTCTAAAAATAGTGTGTTTCCAAATGAAGAAAATGAAGAATTTTTCAAACAGTTTGCAAAAAAAAAAAGCACAGACAATTAAGAGCTGGTTCTTTTCATGAGGATATCTTGCTTCGTTCTTCTTCCATATCCTAAAACATGAAATTCATTTGCAGGGTACCGGTTCTCTTATTTTGGATGAGGGAGAAATGTGCCCTTTTTCACAAACATCTTGTAGATGTGTGAAAGGATTTTGTTACTGTAGCATGGCTAATTAGAGTTTGATTCAGTGTCTTACAACAATCAATGTACTTAAAAAAGCCGCACAAACACGCATACAGACACAAATAGACACACAGATGCAGATACACAAACTTACCCTATTATAAACAGGAAAGGCAAAATATGTGCCAGAACTGAACTTGGGTGTCCAGCAATGTCTATGCACTTTGAATTTTTATTTTCCCCTCCGAGTCTTCCCACATTTTATTTTCCTGATGACGCTAATTATAGGAGAGAATATTTGTAGCTTAGTGCTGATCTGTGGGGTCCTTGCTGTTCTCTGAGCTTGGCGGATTTCTCGCAGACATTTCAGCACTGATGATGTTACCTAGCTTGCTAATGAAATGTCTGCGAGAAAACAACTAACCTCAGAGACCACCAAGGACCTCACTGACAAGTACATTTCGCTGGGCAGGCCGATTGGCTCAAAGAAGAATGAGGATATTTCTCCCAGCCATGACACACATTTCAACCTTAAAGTGAAGTGTTGCGTGCTCTGCACGAAGATTTGGACGTGAAGAAGTTTGTGCATTCTTGCAAACCAGAGGGAAACGCCGAGCTGATTTGATTTTTGCACCAGAAATTCAATCATCGCCACTTTCAAGATATGTATTCATTCGCCTGCATACTACTGGGGCTGATGCACACGTGTATGTGCGGAACCAGGTAATATTACTAGGCTGTGGGAAGCATGTGTAAGTTGCATTTACCATCCACGGTGACACCAACAAAGCATCCTTCTGCATAGCATTAAAGCAGCTGCATGTTCTCCAGCCTTGGTGGGACTGCTTTGAAAGTTCTTCCCAGATGTGGGCATACATGTCTATGCATGGACAATACTTCTGCTGGCGCTGCTGCCAGAGCATAATGGCTGCCCATGGACGCATTCAGGAAAACAAAGGGCAGCTGTTCTTCATGTAGACACGCAAGTCTTCCAAAGAACCAGAGGTTTTCCGCTAAGAAAGTCAAGATGGTCACTGTGGACAACCCTGGGTTGGTTTTCTAATTTATATGTCTTTATGATCTTAGGTGATTAACTTAATTTAATAGATTTAGGGGCCATCCACACAACTGAACCGCAACGTGTATCTCATTCCCTTAATGGTAACTCCCAACACAGAGATTGGGTTCACACAACACAGTTTGGTTGCTAAATCCGTTCATTTTCTGCAGTCACACAATCCTTTGATCCATCAACCACTTGGGCTTCACGTGGCATGCTAAGATGCACCCACCCACGCGTGGAAAAGCAGCTGAAGCTTAGCCTCGTTCAGCGTAGCATCGTTGCGTCGCGGCAGCCTCCAGGTTTTCAAACGGATTTGATCACGAACACAAATCCGGAAGATATTTCTGAAAAACAAACCTCAACCCGTAAAATATTAATGAAAGAAAAAAAAAATCTTCCGAGAGCCGAAACCATCTGTGCAGAGATCAAATCTGGTCAATTCACACAAATATGCATTCAAAGGCAGCCGCGTTGCCTGGATTTGAACAAAAGTAGGTTAGATGTCCTGGAAGAAATAGATTCGACCAGCTCGATTTCTTCACGCAAAGACTTCCCCCCGTTTCTTTCTTTTTTCCCCTCCGCTGCCTCCACCCATCGCATTTTGTCCGATGTGGTTTTGGGTGCGCTCTAAAACTCCATTGAAAGGGAAATATCTGTTCGGGGGCGTTGAGTTCCTTGCATCTGCTGCAGGTTTCCAGTTTCGAAAAGGGGATAACAGCGATCGCCTGTCACAACGCACTTCCTTTTTTAGCCCCAGGTTGTAACAGCGCCGCACAACAAGCTCGCCGCAGCTTTGTTGACTTGTTTTCAAAGCTGCCCCGCGCTTGTTTCCTTGACACACCAGAGGAGGACATTCAAGCGACACACTTCTCAGTTGGCTCATGTGTAGCAAGCCCGCTATTCTTGCTGTCAGTTTGAACGGCCCACTAACCAGCTGTGCGCTGATCCAAAGGCAGCTATTTCGCAGATGGTGTGACTCACCAGACATTTCGATACTTAGCGCACCCGCACTATGACAGGTGGGTGGGCCCAAATGTGCGTGCACATGTTTGCTTTAAAGCAATAGGGGTGTCTTCGAAGAGCCTTATCACGGATTTTTACCCAACAGCTATAATCACACTAAATTCAGGCTAAGTGTGCAAGATTCAGATGCATCGCATAACATTGTTTGATGTGTAATGTCATGTGTTCACGTTTGATGTGTAACGGACCTGGAGAGCGTGTGGTTGTGTGTGATAGTTTTTATGATGTTTGCATTTTTAGTTTTTTCTTTATTTTTATTTTTTTACCATGTACCTCATCGTTTCTGGGAAACTGTATGAGTGATGCAGTGACTGGGTGGCATTTTTTTAATGTTGTTGTGCATGGTGCAATGACAATCAAGTAGATAATAATAATAATAATTTCTCCGTTGGAAGCCACCCAGAATTGTTGCATTGAATTTTTGCTGGTGGATAAAGTGCTTCAGTGCTTCTGTCCTCCCATACTTAAGTGGGAAGCCCTCATGAGGGATTTGTGTGTGTGTGTGTGTCCTCCTTGGTGTGCTTTGAGCTTGGTTGTTTGCTTGAAGATATTTCATTACCCAACTCGGTAGCATCATCAATGCAACTAAGTGTGGAGTTTCCCTGTTTATATACTGCCCAGCTCGTGTTGGTTTTTGTTGTTGTTTTGTTTTTTTAGTAGTATTAATTGTCACCTGTTGTGGAAAACTCCTCCTGAATCACCACCGAACGCCAACAACTGGAGACAATCCATTAATCATGTTATCATTTCTAAAGCTAGCAATGCTAGCACTACGGGGTGTGGTGGCCAAGCGGCTAAGAAGCTGGGTTTGTTGGCTGGAAGATTGGCAGCTTGGCAGTTCGAGACCCAAGCACTGTCCTGTGACGGGGTGAGCTCCCATTATTTGCAAAAGCTCCTACCAACCTAACAGTTCGAAAGCATGTAAGAATGCAAGGAGATAAATAGGTACCACCTCTGGTGGGAAGGTTACTGTGTGCCCAGTGCCTTGGCATACAGTTATACCACATGCCCACATGACCATGGAAGCATCGTGGGACAAACACTGGCTTCTACGGCTGTGAATATGGGATGAGCAGCTCCCCCTATAGTTGGCCATGACTGGCAGCTAGCAATGCAAACCACGATGTTCCCTGTGTTTTCTAGAGAAGTTGGACTTTGAAAGAAACGGGATAGGAAGAATATGGATGCTTTTGAAGTTACGTATTGGAGAAGACTCCCGTGGGCAGCCAAGAAAATAATCCAATGGATCATCAAACAAATCGACTCAGAGTTCTCAAGAGAAGCTCAAATGACCAGGCTTGAATTATCTTGCTTCAGACATAGCCTGCAATGATCTCCTTCCCTGGAGAAGGTTGTAACACTGGGAAGGAAAGAGAAGAAGAGGACAACCAGCAGCAAGGAGAACTGTCCCAGTTACAGTAGCAATGGGTCATCTGTTGTAAGACCTAAAAGTCCAAGTTAGGAACTTTTCATGGAGAAGATCTGTGTGATCAGTAAGAGCTGACACCAACTCACTGGCGCATGACTGGTCCATCGGTCAATCAAAGCTATCAGGTGGCAGTGAATGGCTGGTCTCTTACACTCAGAAGCGCCAAGAACAGGGACTAGAGGATTACATTGTTTGGAAGTTTTCCAAACTTTTCAGGCCCTGGCAGCTGTTAATGTTTCTTTAATGCCTTCCCAGAATCCCTGATCAAGAGGCAAAGCTCTATTGATAGAAAATTGGCTGTGTCTGAATGTACTCCTTTGCCCTTGGCGTCTCAGCTGACCCCATCAAATCCCGATGAAACCTTAGGGTTCTGCGGAAGACACTTTGAAAACCCCTGACACAGATCTTATCTACAATGCGGATCAAAGGCTGTTTGAACACGTGCGCGTGCAATAGAGACTCAGGTACAAGGAAGAATTACTTGTACAACTTTACAAGGCTGCAAGATACGAAGAAAGAGGAGATGGCTATCATTTGAAGCACGAAGGCACTGCAGGAAGGTTCTTTGAAATGCAAGATAGAAACTCTGATATACCTTTATAAAAAGCGGCTCCGATATACCTGCCAAGGCTCTGTTATTTTAACAAGACGACTCTGTACTTAGCTGAGGAAGGAGAAAGGATGAGGAAGAGCCACGACATTTACTCGAATCTGGTGCATTTCACTAAAGGCATAAATATGAATGCTATTTGGGGTAACTGATAGGACCTTGGGACCACCCTAAAGAAACCTAACATGACATGAACAATTCGGCCATACAGGGAGTGCTCAGCTTGCGACCACAGTTGGGATCAGGATTTCCAATGCTAGAAGTGAGTCGGGCCGGATTTTACAACATTTTTTGCCATGGTTGTTCAGTGAATCCCTGCAGTTATGAAGGACATCACAAGGCTGTTAAGTGAATCCAGCGTCCCCCATTGATTTTGCTTGTCGGAAGCTGGCTGGGAAGGTTGCAAAGGGCAGTCACATGACCCTGGAACACTTCAGCTCTTACAAATTCACTCCAGCTGCCAAGCACCCAAATTTTGATCGTCTGACTGTGGGAATGCTGTGATGGTCGTAAGTGCCAGGAGTGGTTGTACGTCACTTTTTTCAATGACATTGTAACTTTCAATGGTCACTAAATGAACGGTTGTAACTATTTGTACAGCTTCCTTCAGTTACCCACTCTATCACGAGACAAATATAAGTACTTTCCGTTTATTATTATTTCATCCAGTCATACATCACTGCGACAGTGGCGTCTGCCAGAACTCTACCTACCTTGGCCAGGCATTGCGACAGATGCAGAAAATGAGCTTCCATCGTGCTCCTTCCATTCTGCACTTCTTCCAGCCTTGGCTATCCTATGGACTCTTCTGGCTGAAACCCAGGCAGAGGACTTCTCCTTCCTTTGAAGAAAGCTAGAGAAAGCATATGCTATTGATCCACTTAGGAATTTGGTGGAAAATTTTGAAAGGCATTTGAGTTCAGCTCTGTTTGAAGACTTCCAGGAAGTTGGTAAAGATGTGGCTATTCTCCCAGGCTTTGGGGCAGAGTGGAGACTGAGCTCCTGCTGGTTTTTTTTTTTGTGTGTGGGGGTCTTTAACAGAGAGCAGGTGATCCTGTACATTGCTGTTAAGGGTGGCATGGTCTGCTGGGGAGGTGATTTTGGGGTGGCACGTGATGGTTTCCTGTTTGAGGTTGAATTTCAGACATTCTCTTTGGACTGGTTATGGTTTCTTTTCCCCATGTGTATATATTGTTTCATGTTTTAATTAAAAATCAGAGTCACTGTGAGTCAATGGTTCTCCCAGAATCATTGTGAGCCTATAAATTGCATCAATCAGTCAATAATTCAACAATCCACTGGTTAATCAAATCAGGGTATAGCATAGGTGTAAACAACCTGTGACACTGCACATGGTGCTGAACAAGAGATCCCATCATCCCTAGCCAGCTTGGCCAAAGAACAGAGACCTAGAAGTTAAGAGTTTAGCAGTTTCTGGAGAGTCACAGATTCCTCTTCTTTTTTGCATATATTGTGACGGGTAAATCCAATAATGAATTACAAACCTTCATCCCTGAATAATTAAATGGCACCTTATAATTAAATCAACAGCACATATGCAACAAAAGTAGCAGGAGGTAAAGTAATATGCCCATAGAAAACTATTTCCAAATAATACATTTCACTCATTTCCTTCAAATTTAGAATATTCAGTTCTAAAATCCAAAGTACTAAGAAGCTAATAGAGTCTTTATCTAAAAGTGCCATTTGAGAACAATGCTTTTACTGTTAATGACTGCATAAATTCATCCATCCTTCAAGATCCATCAATATCTCTAGAAACAAATGTTGCATTTAAAATGTAACAACAACAACAACAATTTCCAAAATGTTATCTGTCTCCAAAATCCATCTCAAGTCTCTTGCAGTTGCTTGGCCCTTCTGTGATTTTTTTGCTGCATCCAGCCAAAAACAATTTTGTCTAGCTTATCATCTTATTATTGATTCTGTCATTTTTTTAATGACTCAAGATTGATATGGGTATTAAAAACTGCCGAAAGGGACGTCAAGAGGATGTTATGTTCTGTGGACTTTTTATCATCTATCGAACAAACCCGCATTTTGTGTTAGTGCCCAAAGTATCCCCCATCCTCACATCATGAAAATAATATATTTGCTGCTTTATGAATATCCTTTTATACTTGTAGATTGAAATGAAAAGATGATCAACCTTTATAAACTGATCTAAATAAGAAGTACAAATCTTCTGTCCGTAGACTGAAGGGGGCAAAAAAATCATTGGCTTTTGGACCTCCCTTCTCAGAAATCCATATTTGTGGTCTAAAGGGGCAAATGCACTCTCTTAAAATCCTGGCTATGTCTTGCAGAGGTATTAAAAAATTACCAACTTGTAATGTTTAATGCCCCAGTAGCGAGAAATTCTTGAAGTACATGACTGGAGTGTAATCGTATTAACTATATTTTAATTAAATTTAAAAGAAATGCAATTCTGCTTTTGTCTGGGGCTCAGTGATTTGTTTGAGGAGCAAAGCTCCTGGATTTGCATCTTCTGAGCAGAAAAGGTTGTGTGTTCTTGAGAGAAACCAAATTTCTCTTGGATAAATCATCCATTGCTTTTATTTTATGAATTCAGACTTAAGAGCTGAAGGGCTGGTAGAACATTTCCTCCACTTCCCATACTTATAATAATATTTCCCAATTTTAAATAATATTTTTTTCCAACTCCTCTGAGTTGAGTCCCTTCCTAACTCCTGGTGGTAAATGGTAAAAATGCCATTATTGATCCAGAAATGAACACTTCCCCCCTCCCCCCTTTTTTTGACGCCTAGGGGTCTTAACTTACTATTCCTTCCTCTTCTTAGTTTTAAAATATGCCCTCAAGTATATTTCTTGAATTCAGCTATGTTGGTCCCCTTTTTCTAGTTTTGGAAGTCTCTTGGATGAGAATTCTTGAGGACAACTCGTGATGGCGAAAATGTCGCTTGCCTTCAGAGATATATCATAATAAAGCTACCGAGTAATACCCCAGAAATCTCCACAAATAATCCAGTTCTGCCCATGTGTCAGAATCTGTCTATTTGATGCTCCTGAATCTCCCTCGTTCACGAAAGCATTGTCTAGAACCGGGTAATAAACCCACAAAAACAACTACATTTAAATATTTTTATTGACTTCTAGTGGTCCACCACACAAGAGAGATTGTCTAGCTCTTGACAGACTACAAGCTAAAAACTTAGTATTGTGTCTTTGGTTAAAAATGTGGTGCCCTGGAAAATGCGACAGTATCTATGGAAACATCCCTCTACCCACATTGTTAGCACTGGCAGCATTATATTTATAGGCTGGGGGGTGTACTGCAGCAACTTATGAATCCCCATTTCAGCCATAAGTCGAGAGGCTAAAGTATCGCCATAAATCTAGCGACTTGCCCTTGCTCCAATTTGCCTTGATGATTCATTTAGATCAGGCTTTGTGTCCGATTTGGCTTCCTGATACTGCACATCGTACGAAAGCCTCACTGTGAGAATAAAGGCAACGTTGCTTGTATTTATTCTAGAAACATATAAATAACAATTAGAAAGTAATCAGCAACCGAGGCCATCAATCCAGTAAAAATCATTAGAGAACCTCTAAATTCCTGAAATGCAGCACGAACTAAAGTGACTTTAAAGATAGATTTGGCCTAACCGATGCGGCGGTTTCTCACAACAAACGTTTGAAATCCAGGATATTTAAGCAGAAAAGCAAATATCTTTTATTTTCATCAATAAAATGTTATTTTCGTAAATAAGATGCGTTTTATTTATTTCTTATTCTAGAAGACAGAGTGGAAGACGACTGAGAGGTGCCTTCATTTCCTTGTGGTGAAGAAATGTTCACAGACTATACAAGAACAGGTGTAAGGAGGGTTTTTTCAAAAGAATCCTCCTGATGTGCTGAATATTGTTCACCCACACCAGTCTCTTCTCATCTACTTTCCAGATATAAAATGAAAGTCCCCTCTAATTAAGCAAGTGACTCCACATAAACAATATCTTGGCTTGGATTTTCTAACAGTCATCCAGCTAGGAAGTTTGACCCAACCTAAGTTCTCAGATCAGCGAAGATCAGCCTAGTACTACCTCCCTGCGGTGGCTACAATTCCTAAAACTTTCACAACTTGGTAATCTGCAGAGTTCCAGGAGCCACATCTCAAGGCTTCTAGGAGGTATGAGATTAAGAGACGTTGACTTCCAAATCTTTAGAAGTTTTGTAGGAGGTCTGAACTGAAAAATTCTTGTATATTTTTCTCAACGGCTCAGAATCATCATGATGGGATGACATTTTCAGGTCCCAAGTAAAACAGTTAGTCCCAAGGCTCCTTATGAGGAAGCTTTGGTGATTATACCCATTCTGAGTCTTAGGGCAAAGACGTCCCAATTCCAGAAATGTGCTTCAACTTCCTGTATAATCACTAACGCTTTAATTGCCTTGTATCTGTCTACAGAAACAATATCTCTGCTGAGGTCCACTGCCCACGCATCTCTAACGGCTGAACGCTTACATTTTAATTATCAAATTATGCAGACATTACCCAAGGAAGTCTGTTTTCTATCTACCATTTAAGTGTAACTAAGAAGCATCTTCTCGCTTCGAAAGTATTGGAAGGACATGATTTTCAGCAGTCTCGGGCTGCTTTCTCGTTTTCTTTGCTCCATTCAGCGATTCCAGAGCAAAAGGAGCAGAAACAGAAATAGTTATATGTTGCACGGCTTAGAAACATGTTGCATTAAAATCAAGGGAATCAATCAGTTTGCATGTTCTCACTGACTGAAGAATTAACCAAATAGTTAATGTGGCAAGCAGCTGGTGTGTCTGTACCAGTTACTCACCTACCAACCCCCCCCAAAACCCTAAACCACTATTAGCGCAAAATCAGCTGCAATTCGAACCAATAATGCTCTAGGTACATTGGTTAAGCAAACAATTTATGTTTTAGATGTATATGTCTCATCTTCTTCAGAAGCTGAGAAACTAATCCAAATATTACCTCTACCTGTTTGTCCTCACAACAGCCCTATGTAATGACATGTGGTAATAACCTTGGGAGATTGGGCCCAGAGACACTGCTCAGGGAACTGTAATGGAATGTGTGGATGGCTTTGGGGGATGAAGGAAAGAGAAGATGTGTAGGAAACAATCAGACATGAAAGGCAGGAGCTCCGGATGGGTCAATGGTCAACAGGAAGGACCCACCCGATTGGGTTGTATGGCTAAAACTGGCAGTAAAAAGTTTATCTTCAGACTTCAAGATTCTGTGAATGTAGCCTTACAATAAAGTAGAATTAGCTGATCTGCACATGTATCCTGTCTGGTCTACCTGGGAAGGTAGACTCTGTGAGGTCGGTTGAACTGCAAGAGGGAGACTGGATCAGAGTCACTCAGGGAATTTCTATGGCTGAACCAGAGTCTATGACTCATAGTCCAACACTTTAATCTAGGAATTCTCAGACTTCATTTTAAACTAATAAAATGACTCTGTGTTGCCCCTCACCTCCATTAAAAAACAACAGCTTGTGGGTTTGTTGTGGTTTTGTTGTTCAGTCACACAGCCATGTCAGACTCTTCGCGACCCCATGGACTGCATTATGCCAGGCCTCCCTGTCCTGAACTGCCTCCCAGAGTCCTCCCATCACACTGACTGTGCTATCTCTTCCCTTCAATCCTTCCCAGCATCACAGTCTTCTCTAATGAATCCTCCCTGCGCATTGTGTGGCCAAAGTATTTGAGCTTCAGCTTCAATATCTGTCCCTCCAAAGAGCAATCAGGTTTGATTTGCTGTAGGGTCGACTGGTTTGACCTCCTTGCCATCCAAGGGACCCTCAAGAGTCTTCTCCAGCACCACAATTCAAAGGCATCAATTCT
>JANHZU010002916.1:71644-83775 GCA_032468055.1 Acrochordus granulatus
TGTTTATTTTTTTTTTTTATTTTTGGAGAAGGGAAAATCATGCAAAGAAAATAACCAGTGAGTCAACCTGCCTGTTAGGAAGCAAGGCCTTTTTCCGTATACAAAATCAGTTGTGAGGTGTCTTGCTTTCAAGGACAACCAGCATTTGACTCAAGGCATTGATGGGAGCAACTAGTAGGTTTCGGGATCTTCAAGCGGTTGAATTACTGTGAGGTATAGTGCCTAGAAGTGCACCTTTAGATCTAACAGTGCACAAGTTGACTAGGTTTTCCTACGATTAATCGGTTCCGCTAAAGACTCAGCTCCCATCATAAAGACTCATGCTCCCATACCATATGCTAAACCTGGTTATCTTTCTTCCTGACCAATTGTATTGTGGCTTAAGGGACATCACATTGGATGAAGGCAGCCTGATTACTTAATTACAGTGCATTCTTCAAATCCAAAATATCATAGATTACTGAAGAAACCATAAATGGCTAGACAATTGACTGTGCAATAAAAGATCAGATAATTGTATTGACGTGCCTTGGTCAGTTGTAACAAAGGTAAGAGCAAGCATCCTATGTGATTTCAACTTTTTTAATTCTGTGGGAAGGGCATGAAGGTCCTCCCACTATTCTTCTCAGTGAAATCAAGATAAAAGTTTCAAAATCAAAATTAGAATAGGCTCTCGAGAAAGATCGAATGCAACGGAAAACACCAATGTCATGGGGTGGACATTCCTCCCTGTCTGAAACTCTAATTGAGTGGACATTCTTCCATGCCTGAAACTTAACCTGAAATCACTTTTATCAAGTTAGAAAAAATGTCCCCTCCCCAAAGAGTTTATCATTTTCGATCAACAGATGCTAAGCAGGAAAAAAACGCAATTTAACAGGATGTCTGATTGCAAAAAGCCCATTTCTTGGAGCACTGGCTAAGTGCATTTTCTTGGAATTTTTAGAGGGTGTGCTTTTGCATGCTTTTGAGGAAAAAGGCAAGGTTTCTCAATATAAAAGGCTTTTGAGAAAGACTTAACTGCAGCTGCCTCTGACAGTTGATTTTTGTGCATTGTACTCTCAGAACAAACTTCACTTCTGATAAAGCAACTGTTTGAGTTCTTTATTCCCGGCTTAGCAACGAACCTGGTAAGATATTTTCTTCCTAACAATCCTTAAGATTATGACGACAATCATCCCATCTTAATCCTTTTGTGAGCCCAACAACATCAAGAACAAAAAGCTAAAAAATGAAAATTAAAATGCCCGGACAATAAATACCAAAATAACAATAACATAAATACAAAAATTAAAAGGTATTTCTTCTGAATGCGGAGAATTTAAAATACACAACCGAGATTTTTTTTTTGCCAACTGGAACCAGTACAATCCAAGTGGTGGAGTTTTTGTTTTAATTTTTAGAATCACGAAAGCACCATTTTTAAATAAAACGACACATTGGCTTTTATTATATTTCACTGCCAGATATCCTTCCCACATTCATTTCTTTCCCCTAAAGAGATGAAATTCGCATTGCTAAAAATAGATCCTTCTCTTCCCACCTGAGTTCCTTCTCCTAAAACAAATCTAAGAGTTAAATATTTACTCCCTACATTTCGAGATTCAAATTTCCTTGACCTCTATCCTCATGGAAGTGTCGATATCCCCCAAGTTACTACTTATTATCTGTGTACAGAAAGAATAACTGTTGTATCTTTTCTCCTGAACAACAAAAAGCGTTAAGCCCAGCTTAAGTTTTTATTCCCTTGATTTGATTGAAATTTTGCTAACTCCAGCAAGTGGCCAAGAATTATCACATGCGCAGGCAGGCCAGAGGAACCGAGGAGCAAAACCTGATCCCAGACATGCTTAATGGGCCCATTAAAGAAGCCTCATATGCTTCAGTAATTCTATCAATTATAATTTGTTAAAAGGACTGCGCCGGAGAAATAGCTTTCATAAAAGGCTCAACAGCTAGAATTGGCCAGAACAGAAACAGGACAGAAATAGGGAAAAAAACAAAACCTTTCTCCCCGCCCTCCCCGCCATTGGATAATGAATGGTTCCATATTTGGTCCTTTTCCGTCAAGAGGCTTCTTTAAAAATCCATTTTATGGAATGAAATGCTGCTGCTTATGAAGGCTTACAGGATTACGCATCTTGCCTTGCACCGCAGCCTCCCAATAGACGTTCAGCATGTAGACATGACACCTGGTGAACGCAGAAAATACCTTGCTCCAGTTTAAAACTCATAAAACACTTCTCTAATCTTTGATAAGCAACCTTATCAAGGCGCATTTGGCCTCTTCTGGGAATGGCTTTGAAGAACGTGAATTGACGGTTCTTCTACAGCGTTGTACTTTTTTACCCTCTGACCGTCATTTTTTTCCTGGGGTATCGGACAGATTGATACTGGTGATTGACAATGCTCCTGGGGAACCCCTTTGCTGGTTGGTTTCCGTGGCTGGGCATTAAGTACTTTATAGGTTCAGCCACTCTGGGGAACAGCTGGCTGGCTGGGGAATTCGGGGAGGCGGAGCCGGAGTCCACCCGCCACGCTTGAGAAACGCTGCACCGCTTGCTTGCTTTCTTAGGGAGCTGGCTTCTTTAGACGGAGCAAGTGCATCTTCATAAGGGAATGATTGCAAACGATTGCAAATTATACGTATCGGTGTTTGCTCTCAAGGTTGGGACTCGTTGCAATAATCTGTTGTGTGATGGTAGAGCTCCAGTAGACATACAACGAAAGAGGCAGTCCTTTCACGCGCCCTTGTCCTACGGTGCCCACCCCAATCAAACACCATTGGCACCAAGCCAGGATTTTCTTCTCAATTAAAGACCAGCCTATAAGCTAAAGAGTTATCACAAACCAAACATTGGCCTCCGATCCCACCTGCCAGATGGCAAAGACTGAACTTAGAAGAGGTTTGGAAACCAGCACTAAATCCATTTAGATGTAATAGAGTAACACAGATTGTTCTTCTGATGTTCTGGACTAGAGTTCCCATAAATTCAGGGGTCAGGAATTATCAGTCTTTCCTTGGCTGGGTGATTTTGGGCTAGTCATTCTCTTGCAGCCAACTCGCCTCAGAGGATTGTTGTTGTCGGGAAAAGAGGGGGAGGAAGGAATGTTAGGTATGTTTGCTGCCTTGAGTTGACCAAAAATGAAAGTATTGGTGATGGGTCCATGTAGTTTTCTAGACAAAAATATATAGTTTGCCATAGTTTCTTTGGATTTTTTTTTTATTTCCCACTCTAGCCTACAGCTCTGGGATTTTCTGATTGCCACCATCAAGACATTATCAGGTTTCACGTTACTTAGCTTTCCAGAGATCAATTGCAGTTGGCTAGCTGTTGCCACTTGCCATAAAAAAGGTTGCCTTGAGTCATGCTTGAGTCCTGTTGTCTACCTTTGTGTAGTGTCTAGTCAATAATCCATAAGTGGTTCGCATTGTTTCCTTTGACGATTTTTTTTCAAACTTCCCACTGTGACCTGCAGTCCTGGGATTTCTTCATGGCCTGCCCTTCAAGCACTAAACCTCCTTGGGTTTCTGAAGAAAAGATAGGCTATAAATCATCTGATCTAATATATAGTCCTTGACTTACAACCATTCATTTAGTAGCCATTCAAAGTTACAACGGCACTGAAAAAAAAGTGACTTACAGCCAGTCCTCACACTTACAACCACTTCAGCATCCTCACGGTCACTGGACAACTCACATGTATTTACGACAGTTGCAGTCGCCCAGGGTCACGTGATCACCGTTTGCAACTTTCTCAGCCGACTGCTGACAAGCAAAGTCAGTGGGGGGGGGACTGGATTCGCTTAACGACAGTGTGATTCACATTACAACTGCAGTACTTTACTTAACCACCGGGGCAAAAAAAGGTCATAAAACCAGGTGCAACTTACTTAACAGCTGCCTTGCTTAGCAACGGTAATTCCTGCCTCGGTTGTGATTATAAGTGAAGAGCGACCTGTATACATAAATTAGGGAGTCATCCTGAGACGCCTTTCAAGGTTGAGACAGGAGAGCAGGGGAGGAAGTATCCAGGTGAGAGACGGAAGCAGCAGAAGTTGTACCCTACGCCATTTCCAGTAATAAAGTCTGCTCAAAGGAGAAAACTGGACGTAGAAAACCAAAGCCTATTTTTAGAGCCAGAAAAGTTTAAAGCAATTCCAAGCAGCATTAAAAACAACAACAACAACCAAAACTCCTGCTGAATTTTTAGTCTCTGACCTCCTCCTCCCACCCTCTTGTCTTCTTGCAACGGTCTGTCCCAAGGAAAGGAAGGGAGTGTTCAAAAACTTACACACTTACTCTGGCCATGTGGGGCTTTTATCCTCACAAAGGTCTTACTCAATTCTACATTTTGGCAGGGCCACTTGTTCCCTTCTCTTCCATCGACGGACCTCACCAGACACCTTTGGCCCTCTCCAAAGACTTGAGTGACTGACCCAATGTGGTTATTTTTTTCCAAATTAGACCTGGAACCCTCTGTACATCTTTTGGCTCAGGATGACCCATTCCCCCCCCTTCATTTTACAAAAAGTAAAGCGGAGTGCAAACATTGAGCCAAGAGGGTTATTTAAACTTTGGAGAAGGAAGGAAAAAGCAGGCTACCTTGTTTCCCCTTTGGTGTTTTCCCAGCAGGAAGTTGTGACTATTGTCGAGGTGAAGCGGTTTCTCTTTGTCCTGTGAAGAAATGCACAAATTAATGCCTACGTACAATGCAGCCATCAAAAACCATTTCCCCATCGCAAAAGGGGCAAAATATACGAAACCCCCAGCTGGTCTCCTAGCAGCAAGTTCTTTGCACATATTTTTTTCCATCCTCCTTCACTGCCCCCCCATGCAAGACAGACTTAGTGCTGCTTTTTTGGCCTCTAAGAACAACTGGGTTAATTGCACAGTGCCAGACGGTAGGTGCGTTGGTACTAAAAATTTAAGAGGCACATCAGCACAGCTCTTTGAAGCATAAAAGGGGCTGATTAACTGGCCATGTGGAGTGGCAGAAGCAGATTTCAACGCCGACTGTTCACTTCTGTTGCAGAAATTTGATTTTGACAGAAGAACAATGACGGGGGTGGTTCCCAGCTATACTTGGACCAGGAGGCAAGAGAGAAAGGGGGGGTGTATATCCCTGCACTTGGTATATTCTCATGATCCTTTTCTTAGCTTGTTTGTTAAGCAGGCTGTAACAGCCTAGGAGGGATGGGCATCTGCTTTATAGCCAGGGAGTAAAGTGACATAATTTAATTCCCATTTTAAAAAAAAGCAGAAATCTTCAGCTTTTTAAAATGGTTCTTTCATTGTGTGGTTTTCGATGTTTTCTGAGCTTGGTTGTTTGCTGGCAAACATTTCATTACTCAACCAGATAGCATCATCAGTGTTATCTGATATGTGTGGCTTGCACCCTGTTAATATACAATAGTTTGCCTTCCCAGTGTTGGTGGGGTTGTGGTTTTCTCCTTGATGTCGATGAAGATTCTCAGTCATCCAGGTAGAATTGTCTGGAGGTTTGAGTCATGGCAAGCGGTCTTCTTTTCTTTTTGGTTTGAGATGTTTCACTGCTTATCCAAGCAGCTTCTTCAGTCTGAGAAAAAGTTGGTTAGAGGGTCTCCATATATGTCTTCCAGGGGGGCTGCATTTCTCACTTAACCTGATTAGGCTCATTAGATGGACAATAGGAGATGTGAATAGATAGAGAGTCTTTGGGATATAGAAGTTCAACTCCTAATTCATGTTCAACTCATCCCCAAGTGGGTCATTAAATGTGATCTCCCTGGTGAACCTGTGAAGTGGTCTTAATCTTCCTTGGTGGTACTTTGATTGACAGTATCGTTTTCTACTTCATTGTTTGTCTGATGTTAATCCCTGCTTATCTAGGTGTAGCTACTGGAGAGGATCTGTTCTGTTTTCTATTTCATTTTTGCTTTTTATTGTCTCTTTTGAATAGTATGTACATGTGCTTTATCTCTATGTGTCTAACAGAAAGACAAATAGACACATAAGCAGTGGCAGCATCTTCCAAAACACATGTGAGAACAATCATAAAACAAACCAAACCATATATTTGGCAAGCACCTTTTAGTATCGCTTAGTACCCCCGCATGAGTTGCATTCACTAGCAAACCTATGAGATGTCCCCTACTTTATATGTGAACTGCTAAAAGTGCCCTTGCACAGCAAATGAATTGACCCTATGTGACAACAGGGGGAAGAATCAGACAAGGATCAGTGGCCCAGTAAGCTAAATTGTTTATATTCACTGGCCATATCTCAAAAGATAGTATAGATGCCATGCTGACCTAGTAGGAAAAGAGAAATAATGAGAAGGTCATCCAAGGAGTTTTATCAAAAACATTCCAATATTGTGTTGTAATTTATGCTGTGTCTACCTCTTTCTTGTTTTTGAAATATAGCAGAACAAAGGTATATAAGTTGTGGTTCTACTTTTGTTCAGGGCTGCTCAGCAAGCTGCCAATGCTTTGTTGGGAGCACAGTGTACCATGTTTTATTGTTTGTATGCTAATAAAATTATGTTGCATCTTCAAAGTGGTTTGGTTGTTTTACGTGAGTCAGTTTTACCCATGACAATTGTTAATGCTCCTAGCCTTTTATTAAATTATGAAAGGGCTGTATAATACTTTGGATTCAATCCTGAAAAGTATCTTCAGAAGATACAAACATTGTTTATGGCCTGTAGCTCTTTTAAGGAGCCATGTCTTGAGAGCACGTGGCAATTCCAGGGGAATGCCATATGATTTCAGGAAAAGATGCAGTTGGTTTAAATTGCTGCAGACAGGGGCTATCATTGCACTTTGGGCATCTTCTAAAATCAGATCTGTTTATTAATTTATGAAAAGGCTGGTGAATGCTTTGGATTCTGTCCTGAAAACATGCTTCAGAAGATCCAGACATAGATTCTGGTCTGTCGCTCTTTAAAGCAACCACGTCTTCTTGAGATTCCCTGGTAGCTGCAGGGGAGTGCCTTGTGATTTCAGGAAAATATAGAGTAGGTTTAAACATCTGCATACAGAGGCTATAATTGTATTGTGGACACATTCTAAGATCAAACCCTTAAAGCTCCACAATCCTAGTTTAGGTCTCAGCATTACAAAAACCCAGAAACCAAAGATTTCAGAAAATTTCCTGAAATCCATGAAGGCAACGAAACCACACAGTGTGCATTTGTTAAGCTAAATACTGCATTGGTTCTGCATTAGCAGAGCAGGTAAGGCTCAGAAAAAGAGGAGCAGAGAACAAGCCCAAGGTAGCAATCAGGCAATTTGATTTGAATGAGTATAAGGTAACAGGAAGATGGTTTGATTAGCTTAATAAGCCCTAGAAGAGCACGCTAGCTACCCATTAATTATCGAGTATTTTGTAAGCATTGTGATTCTAAAATTCTACATTCTGGTTTTAGGATAGAAAAGGAGGGGGAAGTCTTTTCAAGCCGAGGTATTCCTGCTGCTCTAAGTATATTATTCCAAGGTTAATTGATCCCCTGCAGCCCAAGATATTTAAATATAACAGGGACAAGAGACACGATGGGCAACAAATATTAATGGACTACTTTAAAAGAAGAGAGTTCTGTTCTGCAGTAGGCTTGGAATATGAGTTGGGTTGCCTTTTAACCATTCAAGGTAGTCATGTCCGACTCTAGGGGGCAGTGCTCATCAGCACTTTACAGCTGAAGGGCCAGCGCTCCTCTGAAGATGCTTCTGTGGTCATGTGGCTGGCATGACTACATGCCAAGGCGCATGGAGTGCTGTTACCTTCCCACTGAAGGTAGTACCTATTTATTTACTTGCATTTTTACATGCTTTGGAACTGCAAGGTTGGCAGGAGCTGGAGCAAGTAACGGGAGCTCACCCCATTGTGCAGCGGCATTGGGTCTTGAACCGCCAAGCTGCCGACTTTCTGGCCGACAAGCTTACTCACTTGGCCACCACGCTCCGTTTTTAACCATTGTTTGGTGTTTAATTCGAAGGTGTTCTTTTCATTGGGTTTTCTTGTTGCAGTCTGCCATAGTGGTGAAATTTGCATTCAGTGCATCCATATAAATGCTATAAATAAGGATTCATCATGTAAACGTTTTCCAGTTTTGCTTAGAGTTTAGATATGCTTTATTTAAAGATTAAAAAAAAATTTAAAAAGTGCTTCCTAAGAATTATTTATGCCGTCTCTAAATACACCTGTTATTCATTAAGGTGAAAATTACCTCTTGAATTATTTTTTCCTATACTTGTTTCCATTAAAAGTCTCATGGGTCCCGTTTGCACATTTACATTTATGGAAGTAACCAAAGGATTGTGTGTGTCTTTGTTTTCAAGTATCATATTACTGTTATCACTAAAATAGGATTTCTGGCCTTGAGAAATTGTTGGAGAACTTCAAAAAGAATCATTCAATCCCCTGCTAACAGATTGACTGATAATTTATAATTTAAATGTATACTCACGATGATGCTGGACAGCATGCACACAACCCAACAAGATATTTTAAAAATAAAGAGAACTCTAACCGGGGGAACCAACAATTCCTAACAATATTAATAAAATCCCTTATAGGTGGTTATATATCCCTTATACCATTTAATCTAAAGCCTGGGGAATCAGCCAGATATTCAAGGACAAGAGGGAGATAAAAGCTGCTAAAATCTACTTCCTGAAGAATTAAAAATTATAATTTCCAATGAAGTAATAAATTACAGAAATCTTTTGAAGTAACTTCTGATGGATGCTGTGGACTGATGTGTTTGAGCTTGAAGAAGTGCCTAGAGTTATAGCAGTTTTTGGTGGTCTTCAGTAGGAGGTCACTGGAGATTTATTGGACATGCCCGCTGAGGACAGGCTGAAGGAATTTGGGATGTTCAGTCTGGAGAAAAGTTGACACATAGTATGAATCCTTCAAAGGATTTTGTAGAGAAAATGGTGAAGGACTGTTTTTCATTGCCCCAGAAACTAGGGCCAAAAATAACAGGTGTAAGTTGTAGCTACCTACATTTCATTTAAGTATATGAAAAAACTTCCTAATGTTAAGATCTGCACAGCAGTGGGATACTCTATATACAGAGTTGTACGTCCTCCTTTTCTGGAGGTTTTTGAGAAGAGGCTGGAGAACCAACTGTCATCAAAACCTGAAGCTGTTTTCTTGAACACTCCAAGAAATTAGACTGGATGATCCTTGTGGATGTTACAGTTCCACAACTCTATGATTCCATGTTCTCTCACCTACTCTATATAGGTTGAGATGGGAAAGAATAATTTCTGTAAAAACATCTTCCATGGGTTCAGCTGGACTCTCCAGTTTTGTTCCAAGACCTTAACCCTTTTCCTGTGTTGACTATGTTATGTCAGATCTTTAAGGAGATAATTAGAACCCTGAGATGTTTTTATTTTATTTATTTATGAAATATATATGCCGCCAAACTCAAAAGTGACTCTCAGCAGCTTAACAATAAAAACATAAAACCACAATATAAATACATAACAATTAAAACCATTAAAAATAAAGATCCAGTTGGACAGAGAGGGGAGGAGCACAAGCATATATACGGAGAAGGAGGTCAATAATCCATCACCAACCACCTTCAAGATGACATACCCCCATTGGGGACCCAAGCCAGCTGGCAGAGCCCTTCCAGAAAGCTGCAAGGGTGGGAGCAGATCTCACCTCTGGGGGCAGGATGTTCCACAGAGCAGGAGCTACAGCAGAAAAGGGTCTTCTTGATCCTGCTAGCCAAAAATCCTTGGCTGATAGGATCCAAAACAGGCCTCTTCCACTAGATCTGGTGGGGCAGGTCATCCCCATAGGGGT
This sequence comes from Acrochordus granulatus, assembly GCA_032468055.1. NCBI lineage: Eukaryota > Metazoa > Chordata > Lepidosauria > Squamata > Acrochordidae > Acrochordus > Acrochordus granulatus. Next base: position 81,454 of record JANHZU010002916.1, read on the forward strand.
GAGAATTCCTGAGATAAACTGGTCCCATGCTATATAGGATTTCAAAGATCAAAACCAACACCTGGAAGCAAACTGGAAGCCAGGGCAGCTCACGGTATAAAGGTGTTATATGGGGCATTCTATGGGCACTTAAAATCATCCGTGCAGTGGCATTTGGCATCAGCTTCAGTCTCTGGATGCTATTCAAGAGTAGTCCCATGTAAAGCACATTGCAGTAGTCCAGTGAAGAGATGATGAGGACATGAGTGACTAGCGTAGGGCTTCCTGGTCCAGGAAAGGGCACAACTGGTGCACAACCTGAAGTTGTCCAAAGACCCTCCTAGCAGGGACTGCCACCTGCTCTTCAAGCAGGAGTTGCGAGTCCAGGAGAACCCCCAGATTGAGCACTGGGTCTGTCTGGGGCAGTGCCACCCCATCCAGAATTAGATATGTTAATGTCCCAGAGCCAGAACCCCCAGGCACCCAAAGCCACTCAATCTTGCCAGGGTTCGGCTGAAGCCTGTTGTCCCCCATCCAGACCCGTACAGCCTTCAGACACCAAGTCACAGTCAAGACTGCATCACTTGGATCACCAGGGATGGAGATGTAAATCTGAGTATCATCAGTGTACTGATGGTACCTCATCCCACAGCAATGGATGATCTCACCCAGTGGTCTCATGTAGATGTTAAAAAGGAGAGAAGAAAGTACCGAGCCTTGAGGCACACTACAAAGTAGCAGCCATGGGATGGATCTCTTTTTCCCATTAACACCAATTGGGACCACCCTTGAAGAAAGGAGCCAAACCAGTGCAAACCTGTGCCACCCAGGCCCCACAGCTAACCCAAAAGGATACCATGGTTAATGGTATCAAATGCCAGCGAGAGGTCAAGGAAAGCCAGGATGGATGCAGTACACCTATCCCGCTCTCGCCAGACGTCATCAGCAAATGCAACCAATGCTGTCTCCATCCCATAACTGGGCTAGAACCCAGACTCAAATGGGTCCAGATAATCCATTTCCTCCAGGATCCTCTGTAGCTGCTATGCTACCACCTCCCCTAAAACGGGTAGTGGGAGATTGAACGAGTCCAGGCAGGTGAAGTTTTTTTAATAGGGGACAGACCAGGGCCTCCTTAAAAGGTCACGGAAATATCCCCTTACAGTGAGGAATTAATCACTGTATGGACCCACCTGTTAGTCATCATCCTGGCCGCTTTCACCAACCAGGAGGGACATAGGTCTAACTGACAATGGTCGCACTGACAGCATCGAAGACTCTGTCCACTTCATCAGGGGCAACAGGATCAAATTGTTCTCAGATAACAGGGCAAGACTCCTCCCTGAGCATCTCACATGGGCCTGCATCACGCATGGTTTCCAAGTGGGACTGAATTCAAAGAACTTTATCTGCTAGGTGTTCAGCAAATTCCTCTGAATAGCCCTGTAGAAGATCCCCCACATCCCCCACATCACCCCTTGGGTGACTCTAAAGAGGGCTGAAGAGTGACATGTGCATTGTTGGAATGTGCATTGTGTTCATTGAATTTTGAGTCCTAGGCATTAGCAACAATTGATTGCATTATTTCCCAAATCAGCATGCTGCAATTCCCTGAAGAATGGCTTTTAATGGAGTCCAAATTATTCTTTGAATTGATGTCCTGTTATTATTGCCATGACAAACATCCACCTATTTAGAATTCTGCCACCCACTTTCATTTAAACTACAGTACTCATAACTGGAAACTTTAAGAAGATTTGATATTATTTTTTGAGAGTTTTTCCGATTTGTTTTCTCCTGTCTCATAAAAGCATAATTATGACATGCCATGTATAAAGACAGATATAAATATTTCTGTATCTTTCTTCTGTCCCCCTCCTCCATGAATGCTCTTAGCAGTTGCCCTCTGGCAAAATTAAATTGCTTTTCTTTTGTTCTGGCTTCCTATCCCCCTGAAAAATAATAAATACATTGTTTTGCAAATCAAATTAAATTGCTAGTTCACCTTTCTGTTTGTCTGCATTACTGTTCCCAGAGCGGTAATTTCATTTTGAAAAGATTAATGTGTAGTTCAGAAATAGTTTTGCTTGAAGTACTTAGTAAAATTTGGGGTCAAACTGTTGAGAGTAGGAAGTGAGGTGAGCAATTGAAGTTTTGATTGAGAAGATAAGATGGGACAACCAACCTATTTCCAAGATGCTTGATCTTTGGGAGCTATCTAATGGTTTGGGAGTCCTTTTCTGAGGGGATGGGCAGTTCAAAAATAAGATAGATAGATAGATAGATAGATAGATAGATAGATAGATAGATAGATAGATAGATAGATAGATAGATGATGGATGG
>JANHZU010002916.1:99994-111344 GCA_032468055.1 Acrochordus granulatus
TAGAGATGTTCTGCAGAAAAAAGATTAAGAGGAAGGAGGGGAGGAAGGGAGGAAGGACGGAAGGAGGGAGGGAGGGAGGGAGGAGTGTTTTGTATTTCATTAAAAAAAGGCTAAGAAGGATTGACTGTAGAAGAAAAATGCATCTGTGCAACTGTGGGATTTTAGAAGCGTTTTTAAAAAACAAATCTGCCTTGAAACCGGATGGACCAGAGTTAAAAGCAAATTACAAAATTCCCAATTTAATGGACCATTCAACTGATTTTGGAAGCAGTTGATGAAATTTCTAGCCAGACATGTGCCCAAAATAACAAACAAGCTTACATCTGAAAGAGTCTGCACAAGGTAGTTAACTTTATGCAATTTTTTAGCCTAATTTTATGACATCTGCAGTTACAAATTATAATTTCGCATTTAACAGACTATCAGGAATCCCAGGAAAGCTTTGCTATAATTGTTCAATTAACTGAGAATTTATTGTACACATAGTACCTCTGGATTTCAAGTGATTCGAACAACTCTGAGGGTAGCAACCGAGAAAATGGCTTACTAAGCTGCATTTCTGACCTAACTGCCCTCTCTGAAAGGGAACACTTGACACCAAGCTTAATGGTGATAAAGTCCAGGACAAAGAAGTCCTTAATTATCTGAGACTTTCAAAATAATCCACTTATGTCTTCTGTTACTTAGCTGGTATTTTTCAAACATCACTTTGCTGGATTTTCATATGACCACATTCCTTGTCTTGTTTGTACTGTTTTGCAATCCCAGCCATCAAGATGGTGATAATAGACTTCCTCATGATGATTAGAGTTTTCTATCCTCCAGTAGTGTCAGGGTAGATCTTCTGTGCTCCTTTCCCCAGTTTTATCTTTAGAACATAACCAGGTCAGATGACCTCGGTTTCCATGAAATTTCTAATATTCCAGATCTCCTTCAACTCAATGAAAGAGAAAACACTTCTGAGATTTCTTTCGAAGGAGAAGTGAATTTTGATAAAATGCTTGCAGAAGAATTGTGCTTTTCCAGCTCCTCAGCTGAGGAGGTGACCAAGAGTATGCATGAATATCCTGCCCTCCTTTAGACAATCTGGTCTCCAGAGAGTGACTTTGCAATCTCCCTAACATCTCATATTTCCACTAAAGAGCAAGGCATGAGATCCTTTTATAGGGCTTTTTCAGCAGTCATGCTCTTAGTCATCTCCTAAACTGGAAAACATGTCCGTGAGAAATTGTCAGAGGATTTCTGCTTCCCCTGGAGAAATTCAGAGGATTCATCCAGAAATCTGATGAATAATTTCATATTTTAGGTACCTTCAGTGTAGAAATAATCTACACTGGGTCTGTTTTGAGAGCGTCCATAGGGTGCGGTGTCCATTGAGTGTCCATCCACTCAAGATGGCAGCCACGATGATTTGACCAAAATACTGCCAACTTTTTATATCAATCCCTTTGGACATCTTTGGTCTCTTTGATCTATTCCTGAAAAAACCCTGCAGCGTAACTGACCCCATCCACATTTACACAAAATTAAATCCATATCATTATTTTTCCCCTATCAGGAGGCATATATTTGCTAAGGTGATGATGTCGCTGTGGAAGCTTTATAACCAAAAATCTGAGATAAGTTTTCTGAATGAATAAATCCTCCATTCCTGTTCTGAATGTTTGAAATCTCCAATTTCTTGAATAATTTTCTTTCCTTAAAAAGGCTCTGGCTTGATTTTTTTCTTCTGCTCTCTATGTAATCTCTTTTAACTTTTTTTTAACAAAATGTCTGAACTAAGGTAAATGTTTTCAAGTTCTACCTGTGGACAACAAATACCTCATGGCCATACCTAAGAAGATTCTGTTGGAATTAAAAATGTATTAACTAAGATTGCAATAGAACAAGATTTTGCTATATTGGCAAAAAAAAAACCAGTGGGAGATGCCATTCTGTGCTTTTTCACGGCTTTGTTTCCTTATTCTCTATGAAGAGTCTTATGTATAGCAAAGGAAAAATACAGTATTAAAGACAGAAAACTTTTAGGTTAGCATTTTTGAAGGGCTTAAATATTTGTTTAGAAAGCATTACACATTTCCTTTGCACAATGCTATCTAAGCAGAAGACATCTCCTTTGAAATGAAAAGCATCGTTTTTATTTTATTAAAAAAGGAACTCAAAATGGAGTTCTAAATGCTATTTTAGAGCAGTGAGCAGAATATGAAAAGAAACCTGCAGTTTTCTTATTGTTAATTTGACATCTCTTTCAAGGCAAACTTAAGAACTAAATGTTCGCTTTTAAATAAGGGGGAAAAAATCTAGCTTGTATGTAATTGGCTCTTTAGCAACATAGCTTGTTCCTCCTGAGAGGGTAGCAATTAAAATTACATTTGTCCATAATCATTTCAAACCTATCCATATTCTCCATATTTAGATTCCCCCATGGGCATTCTTCTTGAGTTCTTAATTAAGGTTGCTTTGTTAAACAATGTAAGACAATGCACACTAATGGCATCTTTTTCTATTCGTGACTGGCCAGAAATATTTACTGTCCTATTCAGTAAAATAGCCTGAAGGGGGAATTTGTTGGTGGTTCTGGCTTGGAAGGAGTATTTCTCTTGTTTATTAGAGCTGAATGAGGGCATTTTTGAATTTGTCAGCTGCAGAAGGGGAAGAAGGGTGGAGAAAGAGAGAAGGCAAGCTCATTTCTCTTGCCACGTCAACTTTGGGTCCAATTAGTGGTGCACTCAATATTGGAAAAAGCTTTTTCGGTTGCAAAAGGTGTCAGTGGGAAAATGGAGAAACCTTCACCAGATAAAAACAACATTCTAACATAAACATCCATGCCTTACTTTCACCTCTGATTTAAGTATTTTGCATTTATTAGACTTCCAAGAATCTGCTTCAGATGATGGAAGATTTTGCTGGGTCAATTTTGACAAAGATCTCCATAAAAGGAAAGCAGGCAAATAGGCAAAGGGAAAATGAAGCAGATTAATTTACTGATAGAAGACAATATTTGTAGTTCAGGGTTGAATGTGAAGCAACCAAGCTCAGAGAACAGCAAGGAATCCACAGATTAATTTGTTCATCCAGGCAAAGCTCTGTTTGCATTCATGTTCATGGGTTCTTAAACTACATTTATGTGCTGAATTAGGAAAGCTATTTCATTGACCAGGTTCACATGACGCACTAGTCTAGTTTAAAAACCACCGCTACGTAGGTTGTAGCTCAGCATATTCTAGAAACCAGCCATCATTTTACCATGTGGTATGAACAAGGCTATCATTTTAAGCCTTCAAAGGAGTTCCTCGCTTGAGCATTGAATGCTAGGTGAGTAGAGCCGTGGTGTGTAAAGTTGAATATAGTTGAGGAACACAGTCTTTGTCTCTGATAGACACATTTCACAATTTTGCTTAAGATGAATAGAAACCAGGCAGTGAGAAGGCAGCAACTTTTTGCAGGAGCATGAGGGGGATTAAAAACTCAAGAACGATGGCTACAACCACATCAACAATGCTCTGCCCTCTATTTATGTGTGTTGTACACAAGATAGATTACAAAGGTCTGGGATTGCAGTGGCCGTCTTGACTTTTTTGAACTTTCCTTAGATACTCCTACCTTCTTCTCTGTTTCTTTATCAGTGGGGCCACAGAATGGCTGCCAGCTTACAGGCATGGCTAACCACAGAACACTCATTGACTTGAATGTATTCATTTATGTTTTCCTTCTAATAAATAGCCATTGTATGATTCCCTACCATATTTTAGAGACTCTTGATTTGTTTTCTGCCCCAAAATGGTAGAAAACGTTAACCTGACTCTGTTACAAAGCATCCTTTAGGCAAGGGTCTTTTCTAACAAGACATCTGTTATTTCTCCTTGTTCTAGTTTTAATGGTGAAATCAGGAGCTGTGCTGTTCCTAAGGTTGTATATACCACAATAGGTTTTTGTTTTTGTTTTGCTAACTGTTCTGTCCTTGTCCATAAGGAGTTATGGGGTTTTCAATCAGCTATTGCTACTAAGTACTTTCATCAGTTCATGAATATGATTCCTTCACCAGCTTTCTGGAAATTTCAGAGCAACAGGGTGTTCTCTTCCCAAAATTAGCTTCTCCCTGTATGCAGTTCCTTCCCACGCAGTTTAGAAGTAATTTTGCCAAGTTTCCTTAAACTAAAATCTAGCTGAAACCTGTAAGGCTATATTGTTTTAGCCTTTCAAAAATGTCTAAATAAATATAGAATGCCAAATAAGTTCTCCTGAATAATAAACACGGGCACAGAACATTTTGTCACCAGCAGGTCTCTGAAATCCCAAAGACTGGCAATCTATAGGGTACGGATTATTCCAGGAGATTTTAAAAAATAACAATGAGAGAACTTTGCAAAGATATCCTACCTTTCTGGCTTAAAAAACATGGATGGGAAAACTAGAAAAGAGATAGAATGCAAAGCACAGAGATATGGTATCCATGAAGACAGCTGGAGGGTGATGTCATCCATATGGCATCATCATTTTAAGTATTGTATATAATCTGGCTCTTAATACCTGGGACCACAAGCAAAGCACATTTGCATGATTTACGTAATGACCATCATGATGTCATGATTTCTGAACAGATTGGTCTGCTCAGACAAAGATATAGCTGTAATCAACCTTCTACAGATCTGATCTAATGTTTACTTGCTTCTTTAGCAACACAGCTACAAGGCCTCCAGTGATAGAAATTTGATTTCAAAGTATGAAGCTGAGTACCCCATAAATCTCTGTCCAAGAGGCAGCTTTCTAAGCTCACTCAATACATGGCAGGTGTTTTTGTTTTACTGTTTGCTCTAGATGTTCCCAGTTAGTGATTTTCAGTCAAAGATGTCACATCCCAAATCAAAAGATGGCCACGTTGATAAAGACTAAAAAAAAGATAATGCGGTGCTATTAATGACTTTTTGATCCTTGGCTACTGATATAAGCTCTTAGGGCTTTGGGATGGAGAGGAAGCTTCATCCTATTTGCCAACATTTTGACAAGTCTCTAGCAGATATCAGCATTTCTGATGTAAAGTCATAGAGATGGTGATCAGTAACAAAGCAGGTTAGCATGCTTGCAACCGCTTAAGTAAGTGGCTGCAGGTTACGGTGTCTAAGCTTGTAAATGTAATTACCCAGCCTGTCGATAGTGATTGATTTGCTCAAGCAGATAACTTCAAAGCATTCCAAAAGCTAGTGAAGTAACAGGGAATAGATCGAGATGGATTTAAATTCACATGAAATGTTAGAAGCTGAGAGTGTATCTGGAAAGGGGGGAAATGGTTTTTTCTTTCTCTCAGTTTATATTTTAGACAATGAATCTTGGGAAGAGAGAAGGGGAAGGAGATAGAAAGGGGGAGAAGTAGGAAAGAGGAGGAGAAAGAGGAGATGGAGGAGGAGGAGGGGAGGAAGAGGAGAAGGAAGAGAAGGAGATTGAGGAGGAGGAGGAAGAGTAGGGGGAGGAGACTGAAGAGGAAGAACAGGGAGAGGAGGAGGAGGTGTAGAAGGAAGAGATGGAGACTGAGGAGGAGGAGGGGAGGAGGAGGAGGAGACTAAAGAGGAGGAATAGGAAGAGGAGGGGAGGAAGAGGAGGAGAAGGAGACTGAGGTGGAGGAAGGGGAGAAAGAGGGAGAGAAGGAGAAGAGGAGGAGGAGGAAACTGAAGAGGAGGAGCAGGAAGAGGAGGAGGAGCAGGAGGAGAAAAAGGAACAAAAAAGAAAAATAGCTTTAAAAAGACCTAATATACTTTAAGATCATTAACTACATACTAGAAACACACCTTTCAAAACATCTCACAATAACTGAAATTTTGGGAAAATAAGGCCCAAAAGGAAAGGAGAGATAGGCTGAATGGATGGAGTACCCCTAACTCTTCCCCTATTGCAACCCAGAAGAGTGGTTTCTGGGCGACCATCATGGGAAAGGCAAGCCTGCTGATGCTAGCTGTCCAGAAGGACAGTTGCTAGCTGGTGGTCATCCCCTAAGTGACATTTCAGAGCACAGAAGTCCTCATCAGTCGGGCGGTTTAGATCTTGGAAGGGGTGCTTCAGTTCAGTAGCGGTATGGACAACGCAGTTCTCCCCCCCCCCCCGCGCACACACCCAGTTATTTTGGGAAGCAACATGGTCTTCTCAGTTCGAAGAGAGGAACCTTCCAGCTTGTCCTTCTTCGCTTCTCAGCCTTCTCCGGCAGAGCTGGCTAGCAACATCTCAGACTCTTCATCAAACCTAATCAGGTGGGCTCTTCACTTTGGCTGTGCAAATCAAGTCATCGCCACAGCTCACTTCAATTTGGTGAAGTGCGCATATTCATTTTCTACCTAGACTTGTCTGAATATTTCTCAAGGACCATTTTGGTTTAAAACTGAGTCGGTGGTTCAAAGCATCAAACTGTTTGAATGTGAAATAAAATCTTCCTTCTCCAGGAAAAAAAAGCCCACATCATATATCCAGGTACAGAAATAGATTGCAAGAAAGGTTCCTCTCTGATCAGCCAGCCTTATATTGACAGGGTTAATGTGATGTTCTTTCTCTCTCTACATTCAGTTATATGAGATTCCACCGTCACCTGAAGAAGCACAAATTAGGTGCATCTCTCTTGCTTCAATCAGAATTTGGCTTCTTTGAGCTACAAGGTATAGAGTTTTGTTCAGTCTTATAAATGGCATGTCAAAATGACATAGACTCAGCAAGCAATTTATTGCAGAAAGGGAGGAGAAGCAAGAAAACAGGTAGATGAGGTTGCTTTAAACCTGGGCTTGGGCAAAGCTTTGGAGATCCAGTTCAAGCGTCAGTTTCATTGACCCTCTGCGTTAGAAGTATAGCATAATAGGAAATATGTGTAATGCACACTGTACCTCAGAAGTTCAGCCAAACTCTTCTGAGGAGGACACATTCTGGTTGTGCCAAACCAGGAACATTAATCATGTTCAGCTTTTTATGCTCTCTGAACTTGATTACCAATCTTGGGATCTGCTGTCTTGCTGAAGACATCACAGTGTTAAGAGGCTGACTTTCATTCAAGATTGATGTTCCTGGTTTGGCACAACCAAAATGTGTCCTCCTCAGAAGAGTTTGGCTGAACCTCTGAGCTACAGTGTACATTGAATGTATTTCCTATTATGCTATACTTCTAACGCAGAGGGTCAATCAAATTGGTCCACAATTGTCTTTGCTACATCTTTGCAAGGATGCTACCAGTATGGATCTACTTATTCCCTAAAGGATGGGATCTTTGGAAGAGGTGATGTCTATTTCTTCTGATATCTAGGATCATGAGCTCAGGCTTTTATGATGGAGGAGATTTTAGCTTCCATGTCTACATTGGTTTGCAGATATGGATTTGGTTGCTACTCATCCACAAAGCTCTTTGGCAATATGTCAACTTCATTTATTCTTCAGAGTCAAAGAAAGTGTCAAAGGAGTCAAGCTTTCTCTTAAATGCTATGTGTGAAATTCTTTGGTGGAAGTAGTAGTTTCAGAGACAGTGACAAGGGTAAAATAAGTAGAAACATAAACATTCATCCAAGTTCTACAGCTTAGCCCTTCCCTATAATAACATCTGACTGTATGTACATGTAGACTATGTGATTATGTTTAGGTAGGTGTGATTTCGAGGTGTCTTGTAGTGGAAAAAAAGCCGAGAAATGCATGCAAAACTCACAAAAGGCACCGAGGGACAAGAATCATAAAGTTTTCTCATCCATTAATTTTTATTCATTCAGATACTACAGGTTCCCATGGACAAATTGTCAGTGTATCAGGTCTGGTGTCCTTTTGAAAACTGCGCAGTTTGCAAGATGTCTTACAGTTCAGTAGCAAATGATGTTCCAGAAGAGAACATTATTAAGCAAAAGGTGTTGCCTTTCAATGCCCTTATCTTTTTTAGAACTCTACTCTGCTTAGAACTGAATATTCTGTCACTATAGACATGGTTTTTCCAGCATTCTGCAGCTTTTGTGGTTTCTCCCATTTCCATTCAAAGGAAGGTGTCATGGAAGCTCCTCCCACTGGACATTACATTACCATCACTCTGCAGCCTTTCTAGATGCGCATACTTCTGGGTCTAATTCAGGGGTGTCCAACCTTCTGGGAGTGGAAGTCCACACATCTTAATGTTGCCAGGGTTGGACACCCTTGGTCTAAATAGCCCATGGGAAAATATCCTCCTGATCTCTTCCCTTGACATGGAAGAGAGAAGTCAGAAGACCATAAACACCTGGAAGAAGAATTCCACATGAAAGGCCTGGATTTTCATCTACATTGTTCCACCACATCCTCATCCAATATATAAAACATGCCATCCATGCGAATTTGCTACAATTCCCTATTCTACTGAAAGAATTTCAGAAGCAATTTCTTTTCATGAGATTGAAAGGGATCAGTAAGAAAATAAAAAAGTAAGAGCTGTGTGTATGTGCACAAGCCTATACTTCTATGCACTGCTACATTTATTTGATTGTTGTGATTGTTCCCAATACCCCAAAAAGCTTTATTGTAATTTTTATCTCTTCTTCTGTAAGGACCTTATTTTGATGTTAGGCAAAGTTCTGCCCCCAAAGATGCCACTTCATTTTAAAGAGGGAATTTAATGCATGTGTTCCTCTTTTGTCATTCCGTTGTGTAAAACCTTGGCTGCCTGAATTGCTTTTCCTCTCAAAAAGGTCTAAGCATTGTTCTCTTGAATACTGAACAGTGGCCTTGAAAGAAGAAAAGGATGTGTGGCTAATTGAACTTTTCTTACTTTAATGTGATGTTTAAGGTGGTAGCAAAGAATGTGTAGGATATTTGCAGATATAAGCTACCTTCGCAATGTTAAGCAAGTTGGAAATGTTTTACTTTCAACCCCATTTTTGCAATATGGGGATAATAGTATCAGCTTATTTTGCAAAAATGGTATAAATATAAATAAGCTATTGATTCAGCCACTTGGTCCAAGGTCTTCTTTCTTATAGCATAGGTAAATTCTTTTAGAAAGTCCATGAGTAAGACAGGGAGATAACTAAAGATGAACAGTTGTATTGCTCCCTAAGGTCTGGTAAACATCTGTGGAGTATGGAGCATCCATGCAGTTATCATGGTAGATAGTTTCAAAGGAAGCAAATGTGGGTAACACATTTTGAATAGAAGAATGAGTGGCACACTTCTGTGTTGCTCATGTGCAACCTAGTTTGTTGTAGGAGAGGTGGTGCAAGCTAGGAAGGGTTTCAGCATTTTCCTAAAATGTAGAAGATGTAGAAGAAATAAGAACTATCTGTTGGATTGATCTTCCTACAAAAACCTGTTGCTTTAATCAGCCTTAATAACGATCACAGCTGGGACTGGAATTTTTGCCGTAAGTCACTGGGTTGTAAGTCAAGTCAGATCTGATTTTATGACCATTCTTATGATGTCATTAAGTGAATCATTACAGTCATTAAGCAAATCCGTAATCATTAGTGTGAACCCATTCTTCCAAATGGGTGTTTTTGCTGGAAACCGGAAAAAAGGTCACAAATCATAATCACATGTTCACAGGATACCATAACTGGTTGTAAACATGAGCCATTTGCCAAGTGCCTGGACTGTGACCATGTAACTACGCGGGTGTGCTGTGATGGTTGTAAGGGTGAGGACTGGTTGTAAGTGTGAGGATAACATATTTTTCAGCACTGTTGTAACTTCTAACGACCGCCAAATAAATGGTCATAAGTTGATGAATACCTGTAGATCAAATAGTAAGAACTGGATAGAAGCAAAGAAAAAGAAACTAGCTTTGTGAAGATGTGGGGAGGTAGTTCAGAAGCGTATAGAAACCCCAAATTTGGAGTGAAACAAGAGAGGGAAGGAAGAAGGGAAGGGTCCTGAGAAACTGCAGAATAGACGGAGCTGTAGAGAGTTCAGAGGATGACTTTGACAGAGAAAGTCAAGATCCATTATCAAGTCAATGAGTAGATAAGTACTGCTGAATCCTAGACAAGGGGGAAGGTATTATAGTACTCCTTAATTTATATAATATATAAGAGGGAAGAGGGATAGCATTCAAACTTGTATCATTCTTTATAGCCAATCTTCATAAAAGTAGTTTTAGACGTAGGTGGTGTCTGTTTCTTGATCTGATCTACCTTGTAGAGTTGACAGTGGGGGAGAGAAGGCTGACCATTTTCATCAATGTGAAGGCACCCCTTGAATTGAGGTGGGAATAAATAAAAGTTTGGAGGGCCATGAGGAGGAGCAGAAAAAGAAGCAGATAAAAGTCTAGTGTAAAAGGAGAAGAGAGGGAATACGATGCAAAGACAATTAAGCTGAGCAGACAGGGTAAAAAGTTGGATTGGTTCAATATGTATCCTCTCTTAGAATACACACCACCTTTAAGAAGATGCAGGCTGTGGTGTGAGGAAAGACCTTAGGTGGAAGAAAGTTATTGTGCAGGACACTTGGGGAGATTCACCCCATTGAGATCAATAGTATATCACAGTTTAATATCACTGCATTATGGGGCTGAAACTGTACATGTATTCTACTACTTATGTGTCCATATACGATCTCCCAGTAATTTCACAATTAGAGGCACAACATTCCTTTTCCTCCCTGGCTGCCCCAGAAAGATGGAACTCTCCCCATAAAACCTCATTTCTTGCTGATAGATATCTTGATAATAGTTTTGATTAAAATACATTATATAAGAACGGAAAAAGAACTTGCCTGGGGAAATCTCTGGGGGGATCAGTTCTTGAACTCAGAATTAACTTCTGTGTCATCGCCAAAACTGCAGTACACCATGAAAGCAGATTATCAATTGTTTTTTCAAGAATGCACATCAGGTGGCCAAACGTTGCAGTTTCTTCAAGGAGCAAACTCTTTAAAGTTAATGGGGCGCTTAAACTGGGTGTTGTCAGTGGCAGGCTATAAGCTCTGGCATTCCCAGCCAGCCTGCCCACCTGCTAGGGAACCACAGAAATAGAATCTATATCCTTATGTAGTCACATACAGTGGCCCTTAGTCACATACAGTGGCAGATTACTCCAATTCCTCCCTCTGCTGGAGACAGGAAAAAATTGAAATCAAAGGCAACAAATGAACAAAGGATGGAAGAAGTACAGGCTAATCTCTCCTGCTCAGCCTCACAATAAGGTTTGCAATGTGCTGGAAAAAAGAAAGCCCAGGAAAATTGGAGAGATCTGTTTCCAGATTAGTAGAAATATATACTCATTATAGCCAAGCATTTTGTTGGCTTTCCTTCCTGGCTTCCTGGCTTCCTGGCTTCCTGGCTTCCTGGCTTCCTGGCTTCCTGGCTTCCTTCCTTCCTTCCTTCCTTCCTTCCTTCCTTCCTTCCTTCCTTCCTTCCTTCCTTCCTTCCTTCCTTCCT
>JANHZU010002916.1:120660-152476 GCA_032468055.1 Acrochordus granulatus
GTAAAAATGCAAGTAGATAAATTGGTACTGCCTAAATTGGTGGGAAGGTAACAGCATTCCATGTGCCTCAGTGTAAGTCATGCTGGCCACTTGACCACAGAAGTGTCTTCAGGCAATGCTGGCACTTCAGCCATGAAACAGAGATGAGCATCGTCCCCTAGAGTTGGACACTACCTTTTAATGTTTCTCAACTTTGACAGCTTTAAGATGTGTTGTCTCCAACTCCCAGAATTCCCCATCCAACATTGCAACATTTGCATTCTGTGATTACTTTTTCTTACTACAATTGTCCCTAAGATAAAAAGCATTTGATTGTAAAGATTATGATGATATCATCAGAGTTATTCTCAGTTCTAAAAGACTGGATTGTTGTGAAGAAGGTGATAGGCTATTATGGAAGAATGTGTCGCTGGATCTAATTTTTTTCCCTATTTTATTTTATTTACTTTATCCTAACAAGATTAAAAAAGATAAAGTTACAAAAGGTCAACAAACAAGGAAATACAGAAAACAACTAATAAAATGAAAATCTAAACAGAACAAAAGAAATAAGGAAAAAAGAAATACGATTCTAAACAACTAAATATTTCACTTATATATCTTCTTTCAAACTTTATATAGAAATCATTAGTTTACAAAATGTACCTTATAATACATTACTATTGTTAAATAGAAAAAAATAACATAATAATAATGCTGTGTTCTTGTAAAATATCATGAATATTGCATAATATTGCATATGGCTTCATTTTCTGGTAAGAGGAAAACACTGAAAACAAAATTAAAATATTTCCCAAAACTGGTGAAGTACACATTTCCAAAATCCAATCCTTAACATCAAGAATTTCTCACAATAATTCTTTGGCTCTAAAAAGTTAACTTAAAAATATTTAACAACTCTTGATAGTTTTTAAATCAACTGTGCTGTAGGAATGGCATGACTGGACAATATGATCTTACATGATCATGATTTAATTCATGGTTTAAAAATAAAACCATGAAAGGTTTTTAATAATTAAATAATGGATAACTGCTAGAAGAATAGACCACTGTTTATAGTCACTTTACTCTTACAGAATCACCAATAAAATCCATTTTTTGGAACGACTGACATCTCAAATACACGCTGTGTTGGACAAAATTTTTGAGTTCACAATGATAGTTCCTGGTGAACTGTTAACAGAATTTCAACCATGGCAACTTTATCCCTTGTGCATGTTGATGTATGCTAAGGATAGCATTAATACTTCAAATCTCTTTTAGTTCTTTTGAAGAACATCCCTGAGGGGTTTTGGGATGATGGGATTCAACTCCTTGACTGTAGATTGATTAAAATGTAAGAAAAGAGCCAGGAGATCCAGATTCAGTCCTCATTTGAACATGAGTAACACCGAGCTGTCATAAAGGGCACGGTGGTCTAGAGGTTAAGATGCTGGGCTTGTTGGATGGAAGGTCAGCAGTTGGAGTTTGAGACCCAGGTGCCAAATAATGGGGTGAGCTCCCATTAATCAACCCAGTTCCTGCCAACCTAGCAGTTTGAAAACATGTAAAAATGCAAATAAATCAATAGTTATCCCCTAAATTGGTGGGAAGGTAACAGCATTCCATGTGCCTCGGCATATAGTTATGCCAGCCACATGACCACAGAAGCATCTTTGGACAAACTCTGGCTCCCTCAGCTGTGAATCGGAGATGAGCACCACCCCCTAGTGTCGGACATTTATTTATTTATTTTATTAAATTTACATGACTGAAAGGGGAAACCTTTACCTTTTTACCAAACACTGAGCTGTCATTCCTTCTCAGGCCCAGTTCTCATAAAGAAACTAGCCTATAGAACCCCCTTGAAATAAGAGGTGGGGTGCAAATGGAATTAATTGTCCTTTATTAATTATTTCTCAAGCATTGTATCTAAAACTGTTGTTGGATGGGAAAATCTGAGACTCGAAAAATCCCAGATTTTTTGACAGGGGCAAGAAAAAGCACAAAATAATAACTGGAAAATTCTCAGATTGAAATCCACCCATGTCCATACACATTAATGCAACGTATACAACTTGTCTCTAAAAAAACCTATCTTATCCCTTAATGAATTGTACTTTATTATCTACAAAGATATTTCTGAGGACACATGGAGACTTCTTCCTCTTTCATTCTCTTTTTGATCCTTGCTCCATTCCATTTTCAAAGATTGATCATTCGATCCAGAAACTTTTTAATTATAATGTGTAATTGAAGCACTTTAGTTTCAATTAAAACAAAGAGGCTTAAAACCACAGGGTGTTGGAAGCTTGTTAGAAGAGTAAAATTTATTGCCATTTTGATGATCTTTGAGACTTCATTTTTTCTTAAATCAATTATAAATAATTCATTTGAAACTGGATACAAGTCAAATTAACTTAATTGATATCAGTTTTCTTTTTGTGATCTGAAAATATATGCATGGACTGAAAGCAGAAATGCTAATTAACCTTAACTTTTGCCATGATAAATCTCTCCGGTAATTGAATATTACTTTGCATATACACAGCATAAGCCTAGATCTATTTTCAAAGATCTCAGAAGACGTTGGAAGACAGTGGGATATTCTTGATGATAGCATATCTATCCATTTCTGATGTGGAAGAAAAAGCTGGCCAATGGAAAAAGAAATAATAGCTAAACTTGTTCAACAAATGTAGAAATTATGGGGCTCTGTAATGTCTAACTAATCAGAATATTTGGAGCTTATTTTTCATATGCAGTAGAATTCAGCACTGGCTAGAACTGGAAGATGGTAAAATTAACCATTCTTTTTCAAGCTGAAAATAATCACAATATTTCATGCAGTCTCATAAAGACAACCTTGTATAAGAAGGAGGGAGATAGAATCCTTGCAGGCTTTCAAAATTCTGTTGTTGTTATTATTATTATCCAATAGTAATGAGAGTTCCAGTAATTCATGCAGTCTGTTTCTTGACATGGCTTACTTCAAAAGGCTGACATTGATATGGATCATGCATGTCATCAATAGTGCTGTGGAGAAGTGGAGATGTTGGTATCCATTGAGGCATGGTGCCAATGACCACATCATTTGTGGGAAGTCACTCTAAGCCTCTTCCAATGTGGGTTAAAAAACTTGGTAGAAATTAGAAGCTGGGTTGATTCCTCCAAGTCCTCCAAAGTCATGGCTCTATGATAATTCTTTATATGTCTTCAGTACATTTCCTAGCTTTCTACCACTAACAATCTTAAATGGACTTAAAGGAAAATTTGTGTCTGGTTCTTGCAGAATAACTCTATTTTATTCCGGGCAGCCAGTTCCCTTCTTTTCATAAAGGGAATGAGAGATTCAAGCCTACATCAATCAATCAATCAATCAAATCTTAATTATGATTATAGACCTGTATAAGGAAGGTGAGCTACAGTCAAATAAGAGCATAAAAGATATTGGATGATTCGTTCTTTTTGTTTAATATTAATTTTCATATTTTAATTTTTAATGTACAATGTTTGAATTTTGTAACTATTTTATTCCACTGTAAGCCACCAGAATCACTTGATAATGAGATGAGCAGCATACAAATTTAATACGTAAATAAATAATACATCAGAATCTTAAAAATGTATGAAAAGCTAGAAGATATAAAAGATATTAAACCACCCAGAATCATTTAGGTAAGATGGGCAGTGTAGAAATTCAATAAATAAATATGTATTAAACAAAAAGTGTGTATGTGTGTTTATAAAAGTTTTTTTTTTACTTTTGCCTACTTCTCATACTCGAGAAGTATCATGAGTGGGAATTGACTTGCAATTCATGTCTCCATATTATTGGTTTGTTCATTTTTCTGTTAGGCTTTTATGCTGTTCCAACATAAAACCAACCCTGAGCAACTTACAGACCTGAAGATAGTAATATGATGAAGACATAAATCAATAAAGCAATATAACAAATGGAAAAGAACCAAGAACAGCCTGAGGACATATAACATTTCCTTGCTGGAGTACATGAGACCAGACCTGTCCAACCTTGGCAATTTTAAGATGTGTGGACTTCAATTCCCAGAATTCCTCAGCCAGCGTAGCACATAACACAACTTAAAGTTGCCAAATTGGACATGCCTGCAATAGGCCCACTGAGAGACTCAGATCTTAATGGCTTTCTGAAAACCCAAGAGATGTGGGATTCCTACACATTGTGTAAACAATCTACAAGTCAAAAGCAGTGTATGCCTCAAGGATGTTCACCATTCTTGCTTTTGTCAGTAATTGGCACAATATGCTCACAGATCTTCTGTCTTACACACCAGTCATCCTTCATCTTCTAGTTCTATTGAAGTTCTAGAGAATCCTCATCAAGCAGAACCTAATAAAGAACATGACAAACTTTAATTGTGTTAGCATTCTTGAAGTTCTGAAGAAAAGGTGTCTGGAGAGTCTATTAATTTTGTTCAAATTTAATGAGGTCTTGCCTAGGTCCAGGTCATACGGTTTGATGCTCTCCAGAAATGTTCATTTTTAATGAACGTGAAGGCCTGTGACAACTCAGCCAATAGCAAGATAGTATCATTGCATTCATTGTCTGACACAAACCATCTTTCATCATTTTAAACCAGCATGGTTTCCTCCAACTTGTCCTGGTTATGATACCTAGGGAGACTGAAAACCTAGCCTTAGAGAACCCAAGATATCTAGATTAGAATTATGTTTCTCATGGTTGTCTGGATGAAAGATCAACAACTCATCTAAAGGGGTTTAGATAAAAGACACAACTATGGAATGTAATGCCATTGCATACACACTTCCAGGACAAATTCTCATCCATTTCAATTTTAGAACATATTCATAGGAATTTTATTTCCCAGTTGTACGTCTTTCAAATATCAACTTTCATACTTGGCTAGTATGTACCAGGCAAATGATTCCAAATCTAAAATTTGTTTCAAATGCCAATTTCCTCTTTAGTTGAGTATGATTCCTCAGTATTGTTCTGATATCTTCATTTACAGTAATTCCGTTTTTGAATAAAGCAGTTCTTTCTTGGCAGGAAAATTGGGTTGGAAGAGAGTTTTGAAATGCTGAATAGAATCCATTGGATCTCAGAATCATTTACTTAAACAACAAAAGGCAAGAAAGCTTCTTTTCTTTCTCTCTCTCTCTCTCTTTTTCTCTCTCCCTTTCTTTTTCAAACATTGAAGGAAGAAAATTCTTGGCTTCAATTATATCAAGTAAGGAACACAATTCTGAATATATCCCCTGCACACCCCTTGTAATATTAAATTGTAATGCCAGCTTTTGTTTTTAAATTTTTATTTTGGGCTGCCAGCTGAGCCCAGGTGCCTTTCATTTCACCATATGCATCCAGCTACATGAAGGTAATGAATATATTTCAAATTCTTCTGTTATTTTGCTGATACATTCCTTGAAAGAGCATGTTGCAAGTTTCCAAGCTAACTTCCAACTACTGCAAGGGCAAACCCCACAAAGCCAAAAGAGACACCTAGTATGCTTTTGATTGTCTCTTTTTCTGATCCCTTACTTGGATTTAGCAGGAATGGCAGATTTAGAAAAATGTATCATTTGATATTTTTGAGTTCACAATGATAGTTCCTGGTGAACTGTTAAGAGAATTTCAACCATGGCAACTTTGTAGAAATGGGTTGTAGAAATGTAGTTTAGATGCATAGATGGGTTGTAGAAATGTAGTTTAGATGCATAGGAATCCAGTACTGAACTGACTGCTAGTTTTGAAATGCATTATATTAAGCTTTTCCAGCTAGTATATTCCAGATATGTTATAATAAAACTCTCAAAACTCCTGCTTAGCATTTTAATCCCAATCTATTTGGGATAGAAATTAAGATAGTAATAATTGATATAACCCAGGGATTGGTAACATATGTCAAGTGTGACCAAGGCTTCATGGAATAGTATCCATTCTACTTCCTTGCAAAATCCAAGGTAAATAGGAAAAAAGGTACAAGAATAGAGGGGTATCAGAGAGTAGGCTTATCGCTGGTCACCTTCCATGTACTTCTTGCCTAAGTGGGAAACTCTTAACATAATTTATCTAGATCTTCTGACTAAATGGAGAGATTAAGTTCTGATGACAGGTTGCCTGATGTATTCAGCTTGGAAGGTAATTACGTCGAATTGGAACTGGTAGCACTAGTTTACCAGTTTAGTAAGCTTACTAGTAACCAATGCAATCATCTTAAAATTGGTACTCTTGACTTACAATCACAGCTGAAATCAGAATTTCCATTGCTACGCAAGGTAGTTGTTAAATGAGTTTTTTACGACTCTTTTGCCATGGTTGTTAAGCAAATCGCTACAGTTATTAAGAGAATTACTCTTAAGTGATTAAGCAAATCCATATGCCCACGTTGACTTTGCCAGCTGAGAAGGTTGCCGATGGTGATCAAATGATCCTGGGACACTGCAATTGTCATAAATACATGATGGTTGCCAAGCATCTGTGTCTTGATCACGTGACTGTGGGGATGCTGTAATGATCATGACTGTGAGGATCAGTCATAAGTCACTTTTTTCAGTGCAGTTGTAACTCTAAATGATTTCTAAACAAATGGTGGTAAGCTGAGGACTACTTGTTCCTATATTGGTGGGATTGTCCCACCAGGAACCAAGTCACCAACTTTTCTACCAGCAGCACTTTCAGAGACATTTCTAAGGGAGCCCCATGAAGAGAGGACTGTAGTAGTCCAATCATATGATCAGGAAGTGAATGACTATTACCAGGGCAGTCTGGTCTAAGTCGAGCCCTAACTGGAAGATTAACTGTATTTGGGCAAAGCTCACCTGGACACAGCTTTTACCTGCTTGAACGAGAGCTGGAGTCACAATGAACCCAAGTTATGAACTATTTCTTTATAAAAAATACAACTCTGTCAAGAATAACCATTGGGTTAGTATTACAGGATTGCACGTATGTTCACTTTATTGATTAATAACTCCATGTTGACACCCTTAACCACGATATATTTTGCCCCATCCAAATCTTCACAGCTGCCAGAGACTCCTGCAAAACTTCTAAAACATCTCCACCTTATTAATTAGTTTGTTTATTTACTGTATATCCTGCCTTTATTATTTTTATAAACAACCTAAGGTGATAAACTTAACTAATACTCCTTCCTCCTCCTTTTTTCTCCATAACAACAATCCTGCAAGGTGGGTTGGGCTGAGAGAGAGGACTGACCAGCCAGCTTTTGTCCCAAAGGTGGGACTAGAACTCATAAGTCTCCTGATGATTGCCCCAAAGTCCCCCAGTCAGCTTTAATGCCTACAGCAGGACTAGAACTCCCCATCTCCTGGTGATTGGCCCAAGGTCACCCAACTGGCCTTTATGCCTAAGGCAGGACTAGAGCTTAGAGTCTCCTGGTGATTGTCCCAAAGACCCCCAACTGGCTTTAATGCCCAAGGCAGGACTAGAACTCACTATCGCCTGGTTTCGAAGCCAGTACCTTAACCGCAAGGTCATACTGGACTTCGTGAAACAAAGAATGTTTGGAACAATAAAAATTGCAAAGAGTGATAATGAACAGATTTTGTTATATTCCCGTGCCTTTAATTTCTTTGGCTTATTATTTTTATTCTACTTCTGTACTTAGGGTCATGCTGTTCTATCCCAAAAGAGAAAAGCATGGGGGATTTGTATGTAGGTCTCTCCCGTATCAGTATTTTTTAAAGGTCTTTGAAGGCTGTTACACATACAGTATTTGCATATAAGTTATAATTAGAGTCAAAGGCACACAGAAATACAGCTTTTATTCAGGGTCCACAGCCTATTGTATTCCAGAATACTAGGACCAAAATATGCACATCTTGTGATATTATATATGTACCCACTCTCTTTCCTAATAGATGGAAAAAATCTTGCCAAGATGCAATTCCTACCCCTAGCTCCGGAAAGTGACTCGTTCATATCATAATTTTCTATTTTTATGTTGTGATTTACTTTCAACAAAAGAAAAAAAGTGGTGTTAAACTAGGGGGAACTTGGAGAAGATGCACACAGATGCATATACCAAGTTAGCCAAAGGTTTGGCTAGACAAAAAGTTTCTGCTATAAATAAACCCAAATCACCCACAGATCGAGAGGGATTGTTTTGCTTGAAAAGGAGTATTTTTCTTCCTCTAATTTCTTGGTTATGAAAAAAAAAGAGGTAAGCTGAATCAAAGCGACACCCTTTGAGATTTTTTTGTTTTGTTTTGTTTCGAAGGAAGTGTCTACAGAAGGCTCCATAGCAACTTTGGATCTTTCTTCATCCTTTTTTTTTAAAAAAAAACCCTGAATCACACTTTAAATGTAACCATCTGCAGGCTTTCCACACAAAGTGAGAAACACATACTACAGACTACCTCTGAGTTGAAAACCAGACCATGGAGTATTTATAGATGAAGAAAATAGTATGATCAGCTCACAAAAGGGACTCACATTCAGCCAAGGCAGAAGCCAGGCTTAGGTTTGCCAATGGACAATACTTCCCTTTTTCAGGTTAAGAAAAGCAACCCAGCCAATTGGCCTTGGAGCTGAGCTGCCATTATTTCCTTATTTGGCCCCTACTCTCATCTCTTAGGTGACTTATCTGTTTAGGCTATGTGCCTGGGAGCAGGGTTTTCCTCTTTCCTGTTTCTCAGGAAATGCTCTAAATTGCAATGAAATAAACAAACTGACATCTGAAATCTGGCTTGGATCTAATCTTTCCTATTTATCCAGTAGCAATATCTCTAAGATGTGGTGGAATGTAGTCTGGATTCCCAGGAGGAGGGACTGCAGTCCACCACAAATAAGAAAGTAGAAAGTTAGAAGGAAATATTTCGACCAGTGTATCTCAACCTCAGTGTGGTGGAATGTAGTCTGGATTCCCAGGAGGGAGGGCTGCATTCCAGAGGACCAAGAGACAGTTTGGTTGGGAGAAAGAGAGTTAAGACGGCTCCTCCCTAGAGATTCTCCAAACAGTTCGCTTTAGTTTGGCAAGATTTCTGTCTATAGGTGGGGAACAATAAAGGAAATTGCTTAGAAGAAATTCTGTGTCTCTTTCTTGGTTTTTGGAGCCTGACACTCAGAAACTTTAGGATGGGTGGACTTCAACCATCTATCTGTGAAGATGGCAGAATCTGGAGAAATGACCAAAAAATGATTAGTGTGATTGCAGGCAAAGCAGTGAGTATTTTTATAAAAGATTGGAAACCTTGCTGAAAATGGGTAAAAATGAACTGGTGGTTTCTGGATTTCTGATTTAAAAGGACTGAATATGGGAAAAAAGAACTATACTGTATAATGTAATTCTAAAGGGGTGAAATGATAAAAGTTTGTTTTTATTTGCTGTAAAGAAGATCTGAAGCAGTGCCTTTAACTTCCTTTTTCCTTTTTCTTTCTTCATCTGTACTGTTTCTAACACTTTTCTCTTTTTTTTACTTTCTTTTGTATACTTTTGTTTTTTAATTATGTAAAAACTCGTAATGAAAATATATTAAAAATTGTGGCTCATATAATCATGGTTTAGCAAAATATGACTTCCTTCCTCCTTATTTTTTTTTCACTTTGCCCATAACTGTATTATACACAGTACTCTGCAAAAGTCTTAGGCCACCATTAGATTTGCTGTTTTAGCAATGGTATAATGATCATATATAATTATGTCTGTTTCTTTATTAGAATACAACTAGAAAATATAGTAAATTTGTTTGCAGTATTCAAAATCAGGAAAAAGCAGAAAAAGCATCTTCCGTAGGCTAAAGTGGCAAGTCTTTAGTGTGACTTTCCCTTATACTTGAGCAACATCAAGCACCTGGTTCCCATAAACCTGAATGGAATGGAATCCTAACACATGCACGTGTCCTACTATTTCATGCCAAAATGACTGCTGTGCAAAAAGGCCTATTATACCAGGTTTGTGCAAGACATGCTTGAGCATTACATATCGCACATACACACATTTTGTATGATTCATTGGAAGCTTTCCAATAAGACCAACTTTCAATCACATCAACGTGCCAAAGATCACAGAATCTGATAGACATAAAATCATACTTCTGCATCAGCAAGGCCACTCTCGAAGGGAAATCAACAAACAAACTGGATATTCAAGATGTGGTGTTCAAGTTATTATAAAGAAATTTGAGGAATCGGGAGAGTCAAGGACAAAAAAAGGACTGGAAGGCCAAGGAAATGTTCAAATTCTGATAAGAAGTTTCTCAGAGTTCCTTCTTTGAAAGACCAGAGAAGTCCAGGAAGGATCTGGCTCAGCATCTGGCAACTTCACTGAGATGCCAACTTGACCCTTCTTCAGTCTGAAGAAGCTTGATTAGGAATAGTCTTTGTGGAAGGGCAGCAGCCCAGAAACCAGATTTGCAGAAGGGGAACAGGGTGAAATGGCTAAGATATGCTAAAGCTCACAAAGATCGGACTGAGGATCAGTGGAAAAGAGGATTATGGAGAGATGAATCCAAGTTTGAAACTTTTGGGCCCAATTGTCGACAATATGTGAGAAGAAGAGTTGGAGAGAGATGGACGAATGAGTGCTTGCAGCCTTCAGTGAAACATGATGGAGGATCAAGACAGAATATATTTTTAATTGGGGCTCCCACCATATTATGTGAACATAGCATTTCTGCGCTTGGTTAATCTGGGTTCAGAGCAGATCCTTTCATGAAAATTGAACCATTACTATTTGATGACCATTAACTTCTCAGTTAAACAATTAGAGTTTTTAGCATGCAAATATTCATTCAAAGATTCAATCCAAAAGCAATTTGATCAAAGCCCTGAAACAAATGGCTTTCTGAATCAAATTGGAAAAGTTATTTGAATTGGCAGGTGGAACAGAATGCCTCCAAATCCATTTGAATTACTCAAATGACATGTGTACCTGTACACAACCTTTCTTTTTTAATCAGTTCAAAACACCAATTCTGATTTAAGTCAGATGTCCAAATTAAACAGATTTTTAGAAACCATGAAGAAGTCCGAATCAAATTGGATTGTAGACTCAATTTAAACTGGTGATTGATTGGAAGTGAATTTTATCTGATCCCTGAAAACAGTTCAAACAATCTCACAGAGCTAAAAGGTCAGAGAGTTAGAGGACAATGATTTGGAAGACGAATTTTAGAGACATGATTGGAAGTGTCTAGGCTACTTTGATATGAAGACTACCGAATGGCTACCTTGATATAAAGTCTTGCAGACAGGTCCCTTTTCTTATATATATATATATATATGTATGTATGTATGTATATTTGTTTTGCTATTTAATTGCTAATATGGTTTTTGGCAAAAAAAAATGGCCATAAATATGGCTCAGTTACTGAGAGCCCAAAATACAGTCACGTGATCACAGGGGATCCCCATTATTGGAACTTTGGAATCAGGTCATAAATACCTTTTGGGGGGCCTGTGTAATTTCAAATTGTCATTAAACAACCATCATAAATTAAGAACTGCCTCATCTACTTTGCTAAGGCTACCTGAACTGGGGTCCAGAAATCTGGATGACCATTAAATGGCTACAGATAATTTAGTTGCTATCTTCTAGTGCTTGTACAGATCCTTTGCAGACCAAATGTTACTGTTTTAATGCTTTGTTTTTGTTATTTGCGAGCTGCCTAGAGTCGCTTTACAAGATTGGCGGCATATAAATTGTTGAATAAATAAACAGCATAGCTCTGTGCTTGGCATTTGTTATGATGCCCATTCAAATGCTACATAGAGTTAAACCCCATTCAAAAGAAACAATGAAAAGTCAGGAAGGAAATAGCAGTGAGCATGTCCTCCCTAGTACCTAGATAAGCAGGGAGTAGCACCAGAACAATCAAGGAAGAAACAATACTCTAATCAAAGAAATAGCAAGTAAGAAACCATACCCTAACCAAGATTGGCAAGACATAGATGAACACACAGCAGCGGATTCCATTCTCCTTTGCACTGATGATGTTACTTAGCTAAGTAATTCAATTACTCCTCATGATGGTAATTGGGACCAGGAACATGGTTGCAAGATGCAACATGCCAACTTATGACAGCAGTTGCGGCAGTCCCACTTGCTATCATTAAATGAATTTCCCATGGTCACAGCATTCAGCGGTCATATGATTGCCATTGGCAACCTGTTACTGACATCCCCATTGACTTTGCTTGTTGACCGTGGGATGCTTCATTGCCCACAACTATGAGGACCCATCATGGTTACCTGCCATTCAGCCCTGTAGTAACTTTGAATGGTCACTGAATGAGTGGACATTAAAGGAGAGTGCGTGTAAAACATCTGCAGAAAAACAACTGAGCTCAGAGAACATTAAAAATAACAATTCAGTCAAGCATTGGATTTTAGAAAAGTTAGCTCTGTTGCTTTCTCCCCACATACATTAAACCCCTTATACCTACTTCAGGCATGCTATCCACTTCCAAAATGGGCAACACACACAAACATTACCAGGTGACCTAGGAAAAACTGAAATGTGCTTTTTCCGAAGTGTGTCATATTACACCTGAGTAACTCTTCCCAAAAAACAACTATTCTGAGGAACTATTGAAGAACGCAGTGCAGAAAAAGAATCCCCTGAATTCAATTTTTACTCTCGAATAAAAGCAGATACGTCTATCCCAGGAAAATGCTGCACAAGCCAAGTGGAGCCAGTCACTGGGATTGCCAATTTATTATTCTGAGCTTTCAGACCCTCACTTGATACCATCATCAGAGTATAACAATTCCTTTTGCCAAACCTACCAAACTGACCATGCATTGTACTCCTCCCCGCCTATATAGGTGGATACAGGTGGATACCTAAATAGGCAGGGTGGAGTGCGACGCATGGTCATTTTGGTAGGTTTGGCGAAAGGAATTGTTGTTCTCTGATGATGGGTTCGAGTGAGAGTCCAAAAGCTCAGAATAATAAATTGACAATCCCAGTGACTGGCTCACTTGGCTTGTGCAATTTTCCATTTAGCAAAAGACAATATGTTTTCCAAAGTTATTTCAAAAGAGAAGATTAGTTTCAGCTAAATTCTTATAGCTGCCCTTATTAAAAGTACGTAGGGGACAAGGTGCATTATTAAATGTCCAGTTTTTTATTATGCCACTAACATTGTGACACATAAGGACAAATTGCCCTGAGAAATCTGAAAGAAATTCTCAAACATGCTGAGAAAAATGAAAACCTCTTTCAAATGGGAATAAGGCTGTCTGTCAAGAAAACTATTAGGATCACTGACAAATCCTTTTTGTTGGTGGCTAAGTTGGTACAGTGGCAATACCCACTTATCATCTGTATTGCAGCAAACATCAGAGTGTGATTTGACTGCCAATGCAGGATCCTTTCAGTGATCCAAATTTTGAGCACATTTTGAGTGAGAAAGAAGAGAAAAGGAGAGAATAAGAGAGGATAATTGGTGAAGGAGGAGGAGGATGTTGAGAGGGAAGAACAATGAAGAATAAAAAGATCTATGGCTTCCTTTGAAACCAGTGAACAGATACAGAATACAGAAGACAATGACTGCAAACTCCACTTTAGATTCAGAAGAATAGCCCCATCAGCCCCTAAAAACTAAAAGAAATATCAAATAGCTCCAGCTCAAGAACCAAGTGAGAGAAGGTCAAAGACAGGACAGCCAAATTGTTGAGCTTCAGCCTTGTTGTTGCCTGCTTTTATTTTAACCTATGTGCTCTCTGAGCTTGGTTGTTGGCTTGCACTGATGGTGTTACCTAGTTGGGTAATGAAATGTCTACAAGCCAACAACTAAGCTCAGAGAGCACCAAGGACTCACAGTTCAACCCTAACTTGCATATATTCTCCTCTACTGGAAAAAAATTAACTTTCTTTCCTTCCATCAGCAGAACTGATTGTTCCCTTGTGTTAGTAATGATATTCCAGTTATCTATGGTATACCATAGAAAGAAGCAGTCCAAAAACCTAGGATGAAAAGCTCAAGACAAAAAAGCTCAAGACCTCCATGGAGGAACCTGGAGAGAAGTTCCTTTTTTCTGTTGCTCTTGTAGAAAGGAAAGGGACAAATGAAAGGGATCTCTACTCAGAACCTTGAAATATGGTTTTCAGTTCTATCCAGCTCAACAAATTTGAGGGACGATTTGATGCTTCCTTCTCAAATAAATAGAAGACATCCCGGTTGATAAAATCCAAGCCCAGGACTGAACAGGATTTATATGAAAGTGGAACCCATCATAGGTCATAGGTTGGTCTTTATCAACCCTATCAGGTCAAGCTACAAAAATATCTTCGCCGTTTTTCCACTGTCTTCTCTAGATTTTTTCCCCTAATATCCTGGTGTGGCCAACCATTCTAGGATTTCCAGGTAGTTTTCCATTCAGGTATTAACTATTTCCAGTCCTGTTCAGCTTTTCCATATCAACCCTTCTTGGCCAGGCAGTGGCTCCTCCTCAAAGGTGCTCCTCTGTGCGTCCAGGGGAAAAGATCTGCGTCTCCATCCAGAGAAGCACGCAGAGCACCTGCAACCCATGCTGCGTTCTCGGGTTTTAAAGCTCACTCCGTCAAGCTTAATTGAATAATGGGCCCTGCTGTCTTGGAAAGCACTAGGCCAGGCTCTTTATCTCTGATGTTCATTTTCACACCTCTTTGTGGAAGGCTTAAACTTGAGCAGGGTGGCTGGCTTGTTTAATTTTCAGCAGATGTTAGTCCTCGCCTTCTCCATTGGAGTGGCCTGTTCCAAAATTGGGATGCGATGTGCGTTGCCTCCATGACGATTGAAGGGAAGGCCAGCAAAGATAGCTCAAGAACGGCATCAATCAATGGGGGTTCCATATTCCCGCTTCCCACTCGAATTTTTGAATGAAAACGTGGGACGCGACGACATTTGAATGAGGTTAAGAAGATGCCTCTCATAGGCAAGCAAGGTTTCACTTGCTTCTTGAAAGAGGAGGCTGAGAGGAAAGGAAAAAAAGCAAAGAATGGATTTCATGGGATGTGCAAAAAGTCCTCATTTAGAGACCACAGTTGAGACTGGCAACTTGGTCATTAAGTGAAGTACTCCCTAAGTGAAACCGCAACTGTGCTTATGATCTTACTTCAGCTGTCCTTTGTGATAAGAGTCATTTGTGTGAGGACTGGTCATAAACTTACTAATGTTTGTTGAGCGAGGCAGTGGCGAAACGAGGAGACCACCTCTTACAAGACACCCCAAAATATAGAGAGGAAAAAGTGGCGAAAGGAGGACCACCTCTTACAAGACACCCCAAAATATAGAGAGGAAACTCATCCCAAGTTCCTGGATTTGGGGAACGCCAGAAGGACAGAAGGAGTTCTGCCCCTTTTGTGCATGAGTTGCGACATTGCGCACACCTCTGGAAGGACTGACCCACGCCGCGCAATGGCACAGTGTCGCTTTCATCACTTTGATGAAAGGCGCACACCCTGCCAATGCCCCTGATGCTTCCTTCATGCTGATCCTTCTGAGCAATAAGGATGATGAAGGGTCCTTGCGTGGCTTTCGCTCTTCCGACTGTTCTTGTCAAACAAAATCTGCCCTTTTTTAGCTCCCGGCCATTCGTTCAGCTGACGGTCTCGAGAGCAGCTGAACCGTCTGGTTCTTCGAGAGAAACCGGGAGAAAAACCATGTCTTTCTTTACAGTTATCTTCTGCTGAACATGTCGACCGTCCGCAAGAGGCACCTGGCACGCGGAGATGTGCCAAGCGACTTCCTACCTTGTCAAAGCACTTCTTCCTTTCGGCTCTTATTCTTGCGGTTCTTCAGAATTTGGGGGGATTTTCTTTTAACCTCTTAGTTTTTAAGGTGATTTGGGGGGGTCGGGGCGGGGAGTAGTGATCTGGATTGCCATCACTCTGGAGCCTCCTCGCCCAGCCAATGTTTTCCTGAAGCTTCTTTTTAGGAATTTGATGCAGTCGGGAATCCCTAAGTTCTCGGCAAGAAGAGGACATCACAGCTCTGAGCATGTCACCATATGCTTCCATCCTGTGGCATGGCAGCTAAAAGATAAACCACGCTAAGAAATTTAAGTTATTTGGCAACATCTTGAAAAGAATCCAAAGGGCAGGATACCGTAGTACCTGACTGACTAAGCACCTTATGCTTCTTTCTTGTTCTCTTCTTCACCCCACGCCTGCCATTTCTGCCATTTTACCTTCTTCTTTGTGTGGCTGGGAACATAGCCTGAGAGAGCTGTATTCATTGCATTATTTTACTGTTATGGGTAGTCCTCGACTTAGGACTGGTCACTTAGCAACCGTTTGAAGTTATGACAGATTCCCCCAAAAAGGTATTTACGACTTGGATTTGAAGTTCTGATGGCTGCCCCCATCCCCTGTGGTCATGTGATCACATTTTAGGAGCTTGGCAACCAGCCGGCATTTATGGCTGTTTGTAGCACCCCACGGTCATGTGACCACGATTCATGAAGCTTTTTTTTTGCCTGAAACCAGCATTTACTTCCAGGTTCTAGGGAAAAACTCCCATTGTGGACAATGGGTAAACTAAACGACCGCAGTGTTCACTTAACAACTGCGGATGCATGTACCAACCGTGGCGATTGGCTTAATGACCACCACAAAACTGTCACCAAGACCAATTGGTCATGCGATGACTCGCTTAATGACCAGCGCGACTTAGGACCATCACGCTCCACTCAGTCATGGTTGTAAATTGAGGACGACCTGCAATTCTTCCTCTCCTTACGTAGCGTTAAAATGGGCAACAGTGAAGGGGGCAGCTACGTGGTTTGACATCTCATGACGGAAACGTCTGTTCTGCCAGTGGAAAAAAAAAGGTCTGGATCTGTGTGTGAGCGAGTGTGCGCGCGCCCTCAAGTCAACACTGACTACTGACATTGAATTTTGTCTTGGAATGATATACAGAAGTCATTTGCCCTTGCCTTCTTCTTCCCAGGGCAGAGTGACAGGCCCTCAAGCCCCCAACTGGCTTCCATGTCTAAGGTGGGTCTGTCATTCACAGTCTCCTGGTTTACTGTTACAGCAAACTAGCTCTTGCTATAGTGGTTAAAAAGAAAACGGGAAAAAGGCACTGCTGAACTAATGGGCAGACAAAAGTCTGCATTTCATGCTCCGTTGGTGAAGTCCTTAAGAAAGAGAAGTGCAGAGCGCATAATGATTGTGTCCAGCCCATGAATTGCTGGGATTAATTCTGAAAAGTTGAAGCACAGCAGACAAGCTGAACAGCAGGGACTTGAGGCAGCCCAGGTATGAAACGTGGGTGTCTATATGGAGGGGTCAAGAAAGTCAAGAATGGCAGTCATGATGGCTCAATCCAAACTCTGCTTCACGTGCATGGTCTAAGTCACCATGCTGGCCCTACCTTGCAGATATTTCTGGCAGGAAAACTCTTAAAGTAAGGCAGGAAAAAGTGGCTGGGGGTGGTATTCACTCTAGCTGGAAATGAATCCTGGACAACTTAAAAATAATTACCTTTATTGTCATTGCACCATGTACAACGAGATTAAAAATGCCACCCAGTCAGCGCATCACTCATACAGTTTCACAGAAACTATGAGATGCATCACAAGCAAAGCTAAAAATGCAGACATCATAAAAACTGCCGCACACTTCCTTTGTTCCTGTCCTCCAAAAATATTGCTTTGGTCTGTTTTCATGATAGGAAAACTTAGCAGTGTGGGTACGCCCTGAATAAGTGCCCAGATGCCACATTTTACTTTCATCCATTCAAAATAAATGTTTATTAGAAGTTTGAACTACAACTCATGGGGGGAAAGGAGGCGTCTGCAGGGGAAGTCAACAATGTGAACACGGCACCCACAATGTGAATCCGATCTTTCTCCTGGACAGATACACTAGTTTTGCTGCTGCACTTTTACACTGCAATACGAAGCAAAGTACTCCAGATGTTTGACCCACATGCAGACACAAATAGGAAAGAAAGAATGCGATCCTGGGTTCAAGAGCTATTTGTCAGTAGAACAGATGACCTCAAAAGGTGGTGACTTTTCCTTTGATCGAGCCTGAATGGCCATTCATCAGGGATGCCTCAGTTAGAAGAGTCCTGCATTGAGCTAGGAAATGGATTAGATCATAGAAATTAGGACTGGAAGGGGGCTTAGAGGTCGTTCAGTCCCATTCCTGGACTGGAATCCATAATTAGAACATCCCCCATCCAACCTCAGTTCCAAAATTTCTCCTTGAAGGAGAAACAAACTCTTTCATTGTTGAACATTTTTCACCGTGAGGACATTTTTCTTGATGTCCAACCAAAAAATATGTCCTTCTCCATTCAAGGAGCTGATTTTGGCCCATCTTCTGAAACAATTCTCAACCATTCTTCTTTTACATGACATTCCCTAAGATATCATTTCACCTTGAAATCTTCTCTTTTCTGGGCTAAACGCTTCTAACATATCCTTGTATGGTTTTCCTCCCAAGACTCTTCCCAGGACTTTATCACTGTCCTTCTTAAAATGTTTTGACCTGAATTTGATGCAATATTCTAGGTGTGATTGGACCCACAGAGATTAGCGAGAAATAATGATTTCAATAATTTCAGTTCATCTCAAAGTGATCCAGTTCTCAGATTGCAAGCTGCCCTGAATATGATGAAGAAAGAAATGAGATAAAAACTAAGAAAGAAAGAAAGAAAGAAAGAAAGAAAGAAAGAAAGAAAGAAAGAAAGAAAGAAAGAAAGAAAGAAAATCTAACATTCTGGTGTGCGACATATTGAACTTAATTTCTCTCCCCTTTCCTTCAAAGGTTTTCAGGCACAGAAGGATAGATTTAATATTTTTTTAATTAAATCTTTATCCTAGGAGCTGTTCCTCAATTGACAGCAATTATAAAGATCAGAACATTTCAGGTTTAAATGCTACAATGTCTTTTTAGAGCTATGATAGCTGAAGCTCCGTTGTTTTATAAGTAAGATTTGTGTTGATTTAAAGTACGGCGTGTAATACTGATTAATGAGTTTCATTGTGAAAACCAAAAATGCTCCTGAAATCTATCCCAAAGGATGCAATAAACCTTCCATTGCTTAAACTAAATGATCTGAAGTCAGCTTAACTAAAGGATCCTTCCTTGTTCATTTAGAATTATCCCTTATGCATATTTTTCCCTGTGTTTTAAATGATAATAAACTGTTGATGTAAATCAATCATTCCCATTTAGCTGGAATTTTTTCCATAAAAAAGCTAGATATGGGGTTTCCGCAAACGTTTTTGTTAATTTATGGTAAGTGGTATGTGAAAAACTTGAAGAATAGGCTGGAGGCAAACCAATGAAGTTCATTTCTAGAGCTGAAATCTTTCTCCAATTCCCACAAATTTTCTTCCTCTGAAAAATAAAATTCCCTGATGAATTTTCCTTGGTGATGTTTTGTTAGGCACAAAGGATCAGGCTGAGTCAGTGCAGTTCTGGCTAACTGATTTATTGATGTTACAAGGTTCCAAGAATTTTTCCAACTGCCCACTGGACACCTGCACTCCCAAGATAAGGCTAACAATCCTCACAAGGGCTTGGACCTTTGGTATTTGTGCATGCGTAGTAACTTAAGGCTGATCCCCCTCTTAACTCCTGGCTCTGCCCTTCCTTCTCCCACAAAAACTTTTTCTTATGAGATGCAGAAGATGCTAGTGGTATTATTGGCCTCTTCTTGTTCTAACAAGCCCTCAACAAGGAATATCTTTCTGGAAATTAAGTCATCTATGAAAAGACAGGGAATCTGCAGATTATGAGCTAAGGGACAGCATAGACATTTTAACCACATCTACATATTTGACTTTGTTCTTTCCATCACTCTGCAAATGTCACACTTTCTAATATTCCACCCTAAAAGGTTCCTAAGCATCACACTGATGAGTGCAATGCACCATATGGCCAAGTAACTGAATTTGGCAGAAACCAAAATGTTTTCTTCTAAACTTGTGTATTTCTGCTTTTCTATTCTTTCAACAGACTTACATGTGCATGCACGCACACTCATACGCAAGCACACACGTATACCAGCCTCCTGGATTGCAAAGCAAGTTTGTCTGCAGTATTATTCATTACCCTAATAATCTCTCTTTTTCTCTATAGTATGTACATTTTAAAGGGCTTAATGAGAACTGCATTTCCAGACCTTACTTCTCACTTAAATAAATTATATTCCAATTTCTAACCATTAATCAGAAATGTTTCCT
The DNA here is from genome assembly GCA_032468055.1 of Acrochordus granulatus. Classification (NCBI taxonomy): domain Eukaryota; kingdom Metazoa; phylum Chordata; class Lepidosauria; order Squamata; family Acrochordidae; genus Acrochordus; species Acrochordus granulatus. The sequence goes on from JANHZU010002916.1 coordinate 140,796, forward strand.
CAAAGCCACTGCTTCCAAAGTTCATAACTATTCCAAGCCATCAATTTGCTGGGCTAAACATTTACTCTGCTAGAACGGTGGTGCTCTAAAAAAATGGATGGCTGGGACAGGTGGGGGATTATATTCTAGAAACGGTATAACTCTTCCTTGGTAGATTTTCAAATATATTTTGGACCTTGTAAATCCATTTTACTTCATTTTCAGAGCTATGCCAGAATATATATGCAATATCCCTCAAGGTTTCTGCAGAGCCCTCACATTTAATAAATATATCAAATGAACCAAAATTGAATGTATTGCAAAATTATCAGACATGATGATATTTTGACGTTGCTCTATGAGATCGTGCAAAGTCACACCAGATCTTGGGAGTGGGGGGGCAGCTTCAATTAAACCTTGAAACATTTGATGTGAAAATTAGGGAGATTTTTTATAATTTGGAGGAAAAATCTGACCACTACATCATACCCTTGATAGCAACTGCCCCTGGAAGTGTTTTTGACCTATACAGGTCATCTTCATTCAGTGACTGCCTTGAATAGTGTCTGCTGGCAATTACAAGTGAAAAAGTCACTTTGTAATCAATGCCCAGGAGAACAAAAGTCCAGTATGAAACTGATTAAGGTCTGGTCAGTTTCAGGCAGGGGGTATGAGCTGGTAGGAGGGTTCTAATCAACTCATTAAGGTCACAAAGCTGAACTGGTTAATTTGCCATTAACCCTTTTAGGGACCTCCTGTGTTGTGCAGAAAGGCAGCTCAGAAAGAAATAACATATTTAAGCAATCTTTCCATCCTACCTGGATGGGGTAGGAGGGGATGGGGAAATGAAAAACACAAAAAAAGACAGGCAACTGACACTGTTCCAAAGAATTTTCTGTGACTGAGAAGGCAGCAACCAGATCTTCGCAGTGTCTCTCTCTCTTTCTCTGTCATGTGGTTTGCTTATCAGCCACGCCTCTTAGCAACCGCTTCCAGTAACCAACTGCAGTCACTAAGTGAGGACTACCCACTCTCTTTCCTTCCTTTCTGAAAAGCGGTAATATCATATTCTGCCGCTAGATGACACTGATTGGAGTTCTTTTTTTTATACAGTGAAGAAACAAGCCACTCAACCGCATTATATTGTGAGTGCTTCTTACTAAGGAGAGCGAGCTAGATTTGATCTGCCTCAATAAAGCATTCACGTCTGGAAAACAAACTCTTCAAAGTTAAGTAACAACACGATGTGCCTCAATAAGACAATTTATATGAATGATGCCGCCTTGCTTGGCGTTTCCAAACGTTGGAAGAGGCTTTTTGTAGACGCGCAGAAGCCTTGCAAAGTTCTCGTCAATGCCAGGCAAGGCTGCAGAGGAAGCTCAAAGCAGCCTTGCTCTTAGACGTGAGGGGTCCACACTGTTTTGCAAAACAGCTTTGTGTGGGGTAGCGGCATTCCTGAAGTCAAGCTCTTCCAACAGTCCTATTGCGATCTTTGTATATGTATTGGCTTGTGAGGATGTCCTTGAGAGACAGGAGGAGAAGGAGCAACGGCAACATTGTCTACTCAATGGTCAGATAAGAGGCAACTTAGTCTGCAGAAGCCATGGGAAATGGGAAATTCCTCTAGAGGGACCGTCTCTAATTTCTTGGACTACAAAGGGGAGAGATGTACTTTCAGATTTGTGAGGTTCTGCCACTATAACCATACAATCAGGGAAGTATAACCTTGTACTCAAGGTTAGAGCTTCTTGTCTGGACTACCTCTAAGTAGTCTACTAAGGGCTGATAGATAGCCCTATCTAAGGGCTGATAGATGGACTACCTCTAAGTAGTATACTAAGGGCTGACAGTATATAAATATACATTTGACACTCTCTTATCTTGCAAGAAGATGGAATATGTCAAGTTAGCTTGTCCATGCTGTAAAGATCAGAAGTTACTTCCATTATCTATCTATTTAGATCTATCTATCTCTCCTCCTTCTCTTCCTCCTCTTTCTTCTTCTCCTTCTCCTTTTTTCCTTTCTGCACTTTTTGTTTGTTTTCCTTTCTATTTTTGTTTTAAAATTTAGTTTGTATTATCTTTCACTATTGTTAAAACCTTTAATAAAAAATTACTGGGGGAAAAAGAGACCTTAAGTGAGGGAAACTGAACCCCTGGTCAAGTAAATGGTGACGATCTTTCAGCAACCAAGGGCTGGATCCTAGCTTAACTCTACAGCAAGATTAAACAGCTTTCAATTAACCAGAAGAATCTAAAGCGGTTTCACCTGAAAGAACACCAGTAATAGCCTCTTGCAAAGACAGACCAATCAGGAATTAATTCTCTTGGCATTTTAAATTAGACAAATTGGGAATTTGCACGGTTGAAGAACCAATCAAGAATTTGTTTCCTTGGATTGACATGGGCCAACGAGAGAAGTCATGTCATGGGCAGTCAGAAGCTAGATCACTACCTGAGTGCAGGTAGTGCTTGGCAGACAGTTGGAGAAATTCTTGTGACCTTGTAGCTTCAAGAAACCATTTTACTAGAATTATACCGACTAAGCCTGATTCTTCGAGCCCTACATCTTACCTGATAGATGACAAGCCTTACATCTTACCTGATCCAGGAAATTCTGACTTTTTTCAGTTACAGGTGTTACTATCAGACCAGTATGATGCAGTTTCTCTTAATGTAGCTAAAGTCTGCTATACTGCCTGTAAAATTAGGCAGAGTCTGGCCACCCATTGATGATCTTACCATTAATTGTAATGCATTTTTATATTTTGCTTTGTTCTATTTCATTTTAATGTTTTAATTTGTATTCTGGTCTGTGACTGTAATAAAAATATCTGTCTATCATGCTTTCCTTGGATCTCAATGTAGACTGACCTGAGGTTGCATTTTATGATCCTGATACATTAATAACTTTGTTGTGCCAGTCCAGTAAGGTATATCTAAAGCAATCCTATGGACTTATTCACATAACCCTTGATCTTGCTTGCAATGTGTGGAACTATTATCACACAATGGATTAATGTATACTAGACTAATTGTGGTTCTCCCCCCTCCACACCTGCAGCTTGCTTTAAAGAAACTTTTTATTGTGAGCTGCCAAGATTCTTTTTGAGTTTGGCAGCATATAAAAATAAAAAAACAAATAAATTACTGCTGAAATCCAGAGTAGTTGTGGGGTTCTTGGTGCTCTCTGAACTTGGTTATTTACTTGTAGACCCAGCTAGGTAACATCATGAATGATGTTATGAATGATGAATGAACATGACCCAGCTAGGTAACATCATCAATGTAAAAAGCAAACCTCTTGCTCCCTTATACTGATGATGTTACCTAATTGGGTCATGAAAACTTTACAAGCAAACAACTCAGAGAGCACCAAGAGCTCCACAATTCAACCTTGAGCTTCTTTTGTTACTCTTTTTTGTTTGTTGTTTTGCTTTTCTTTTTTAATATTTTAGATAATTTGTAAATTGCCCAGAAATTAGATCACATCTACATTTAGTAAATTACTGAAAGCTGGATAGCATATAAATTTAATAAATTATTACTATTATCAGTACTACTTCTAAAAATAATAAAGAGCAGTCCTGGAATACTTTATTGCCTCTTTCCTGACTATGCCTCTCTCAAAAGGCTGACACCAAACCTGAATTCTGCTCCCCCGCCATTTTCTTTCTCTGTCCATTGGGAAAAAGCATCTGTCTCTGACAAACTGAAAATGCTTGCAAAAACAACCATTAAATATTTGTTTTTAGACTTGTCCCCAAAACTGGCCTGTTTCCTTTTTTATTTGGAGGATTGATTTCTGGTAAATAGCCATACCATCCCCAGAAGGACTGGATTATCTTAGGGAAAAAGAACATTATGTTCCCAGATCGATAGATTTTTCACATCTCTCTTTGCTTTCTTAAATTGGGACTTGGGTGGAAGCATGGACTATATGCTTGATTAAACTATGCCAAGCCATTTTGAAAAATAGAGGTGAGTGGGAAAGGGAGGGAGTGATGGTGATAACACCTGCAATGATGAAACTTAGAAGTTTTAGTTCATGTCATACTCCAGGAATGACATGTAGTGATTCATCTAAGCTGAGCTCTTTATTGTTTCACAGAATATTGCCAGACTGAGGAGCCTACTATGTGCATCTACAATATACTCTGTGAACTATTCAGGAGGGGCTGTCTGCACCCTCTTTCTCTCACACATAATACTTGGGCTGAATTGCCTCTTATTCCTCTGGAACAAATGGCTGGAATAAACAAGGTATATCAGCTTAATCAAACAGAAGAACACCATGACAGTTCTGTAGGATTTAGTTGCATAGTGACAGCCCCAAGTTGCCCCTCATTGGTGGTGTTACTTGGCTTTCTATGCATAAAATGACAGTTAGTCAAGACAATGCATCTCCTCCTTCATGCTTTGTTTTGTAGTATCAGGAGAAAACCTGAGGAGAACAGCATTCAAAAAGATAATATGCAGAGCCGGATTTAGACGATATACTAAAGAGCCCATTCTCTAAAGACTTTTGTCCTTGAAGCATTGCATCTGAACAAAACTCAAGATGTTTTGAGTGCCTTTTTTCTGGCTTCAAAACAAAACTCTTGGAAGCCTCCTGTGGGGTCAGCCTCAAAATATGCACAATGACTCATTTTCAGGTTGAAATATTATGCGTATCTGTGGGGATCTGTAACAAATAAATAGGTTACAGTTCTTGTAAAGTACAAAACACTATATCCATGTAAGACATCTGAGCTTTTGGCAACTCAGCACAATTGTAAGAAAGTACTTGTTAGGAGCTAATGACAAAGCAGGCATGCACATCAAGGGAAAAGCCAGATATTTTAATTATTGTATTTCATTTCTTTGAAGCTAGCAACATTTCCTTTTTGCTGTGAGAGGCAGCAAATGAAAGTAATTATGCAGTATCAAGACACCCTGAATTTCAGATTGTACAAGGAAGCAATTAAGAACAATGGAAATGGTGGTTTCTGAAACAAAGCTATACGAGAGATGAAGTCCGGAAGAAAAGGCTGATTCACGATTAGTGATTTTCACATTCTGGGACATTCTGAAGGGTTGTGAAAAAAATGACTGGTTGACACAATCAGGGAGAAAATCAAGGGAGTTTAACATTTGTGTAAGGTCTAAAGTACAAACAAGTTGTGTCCGGGGTGAGAGGGGTCTGCAGATATCTTCCCTGCCCTTTTCTTGACCCTCTCAATACAAGATACATCCAACAGATACATCCAACCAAGGAAAGTCAACTAACTCCCTAGACATTCAGTCATTTTGCAATTAAATACCCTTATTCCACCCACTACACTGTGGGAGGACAACAGATTTTGGCCTCTTCCTGTAGGCCAAAGTTCTTAAAGAACTTTGAGTTGCGTTATGCCAAGGTACACTAACAATAGGAGGCAAATGCAGTCTTCTGATGTCCCACTTAGCACAGCCCCTACGAAGACAATATGAGGAGAACATAGTACATTATCTCATTTTAAGTTAAGTCCCTTGTAAGAGCAGAAATTGGCCTTTGAAATAAATTCTCAAGTGTTAGGAACAGAAGATTATTTCACAGTGGAGAAGAAGGTGTCTCAGAAACTGCATGGAAGATTTTGGGTCAACATGATTTGATTCAGTGCTTCTTAATTTTGAAAGTGATGGGAACATGGACGTTGATAGCTAGGGGACAAAGAACTCATGATGATGCATTGAGATGTTGCCATACAAACCACAAAATGTCTTTGTGCACAACACCAGGATACAAATATAAGGGTTATGTTTCATCATTTCTACATCATCATTGTTTGTATTGGATGTCTATAGTTGGAAACCCACAAAGTATCGGTGAGAAGATTGGCTCTCATGTTCTGATGATGAATGTTAATCCCTGAATATGATGCCGAACCTTGATTTGGAAGATATCCATTCAAATTCCATTTCTGGTCCTCAACCAGAATGCTCCAGGTCATCCTTAATTTACAACCATTTGTTTAGTGACCATTCAAAGTTACAATGATACTGAAAAGTGACTTATGATCGATCCTTACACTTATGATTGTTGCAGGATCCCAAAAGTCACATTATTAAAATTTGGGTCCTTGGCAACCGAAATGTATTTATGAAGGTTGTATTGTCCTGGGTCATGTGATCTCCATTTGTGATCTTCACAGTTGGCTTCCAACAAACAAAGTCAGTGGGGGAAGTTGGATTTGTTTAACAATTGCTTGATTCATTTAACAACTGCAGTGATTTGCTTAATAGTCATGGCAAAAAGGTTGTAAAATTGGGCATGAATCATTTAATAACTGCCTTACTTAGCGATAGAAATGTTAATCCCAGTTGTGATTATAAGTCAAGGACTATCCCTGTATATGGCTATCTTTGCAATGGCATGCTAAGAATAGAATGGACTTTCAATTTTGTCTTATGATGAAGCTTCAGCTTTTCTTATTTATCACAGAAACATCCCTTTCTCAAAAATGTGAAAATCACCTATTTTCTTACAAGAGTTAGATTAGCAATCATCAGTGTATTTCAGTCCCCCAATACTGTGAAACTCGTGCAATGTGCTGGGTACCAAAGATCAGCAACAGAATAAATTCTGGAGTGTTATACAGTTGTAACAATCAGAGTTTAATTCGTTAACACAATGTTGCCAACAAGAAACGGTTAATACTTTCATCTGCATATTTCAGATGCAAGCCACAAGATCAAAAGAAGATTGCCTTAATGAAGTTGTATTCCATGTCTCTGTGTTGATGTTTCTTTACATGCATTTAATGAAAGCAAATTCTGCCTATGACTCCACTGCTCATGGAGCAATTCATGCTAGAATGTTAAAAGAAAGCATCATATTATGCATAACATTTCACTTTGCAATTAGGCAGAAGTCATGCTTTTGTGATGGAAGTGATATCAGACTTCTTCATTAATTCTGGCTCTTTTGTTGGCATCAGAAACATTTTTAACTAAAAAGTTAGTTGAAAATGTATACGACAGTTTGGAGAGTATAATCCACTCCACTGAAGCACCAAATCATTCCTAGAGTAACACATGCCGCACCTTGAACCATGGACGAGCATCATTCAAATCCCATTTTTTAAACAGTGTTGGCACAATTTCAGGTGTCCCTAAAGTATGCTGGAACTGCTAATTTGCTAATTTGCTGATGTATCTGTGCTAGTCTAACCACTGCCCCCCATATTGCAAGTTTAACAAGAGGAAATAGACATAAATTGATTTGTGTAGGATATAGATAGGGCCAGAATATTTCCGATTTTTGGATTTTCATCCCACGTTTACATGAACCTAATTTAATTTTTGCAGTAGGCCAGATTTAATGCTGTAACAGTCTGTGAGAATGACCTTGGGAGACAGGGAAAAGAGTCACAGCCAAATAAATGGCAGCTTAGCCCTCAGAAAGGATGCATGCACTCCCCCCTTCTCTCTCTTTAGCTGACCAATATTTGGTTGCAATTCTTCCACCTGGTTCTTAAGGTTATTCCTACTAATCATTACATCAGTAAAACAGATTGTGCAATAAACATAAAAACCGAATGAAAGCCAAAAAGAAGCTAAAGGTAAAGGTTTCCCCTGCTAATTGTGGCCAACTCTAGTGGCAGTGCTCATCTCCATTTCACAGCTGAGAGAGCCAGCATTTGTCTGAAGATGCTTCTGTGGTCATGTGGCTGGCATGACTATGTGCCAAGCTCATGGAATGCTGTTACCTTTCCCACCAAAGATGGTACCTATTTATCTACTCTCATGCTTTCAAACTGCTAAGTTGGCAGGAGTTGGAGGAAGTCGTGGGAGCTCATCCAGTTATGTGGCAACACTTGGGACTCGAACTGCTGAGCTGCCAACTTTCCAGCTGACAAGCCCAGCATCTTAACTGCTCAGCCATCACACCTCCTTAAAAGAGAGGCTACCAAATTAAAAATCTTTTGGTTATTTGTCTTACCTTTCACAGACTTCAGTTCATTCTAAGCATTAGAATGTTTCAAAGCATTCTAAGCATTTTCATATATTTTACAGTTCCTGGAGACAATCTGGTATTCTTTGGGTACTTTTCATTTCATTTCTTATATATGTCTTTTTCTCTTCAACCTTTTAGGGGATTCTGTGGGAGAAGGAAAGACAGAGCCAGAGGTAAGAGGGGGATCAGTCTTGAGTCTCTATGCATGCACAAATGCCAAAGGTCCATTTGACATTAGCCTTATCTGGGGAATTCAGGTGTTTGGCAATTGGAGAGATTCTAGTTCGCTAGAACTAAGCCTGATCCTTCATGTCTAACAGGTTCTGTGGGTATCCATCATGTCCTTTTCAGATCCCCCAGTTGTTCTTTCCTGTAAGAATTCCCCCTGAGCTTCAGTGATCTATTTTGCTGTATTTTTCACATTTTTCTTCTTTTTCATTTTAAGACACTGGATGTGCTCTACCTTTCTTCAGAGTTCATCAGAATTCACATCTCTGAAGTCCTATGTGCACTTTTTAAAGCCCTACCTGACTTTCAGTTTCTCTTTCCCTAAATGTCATGAATCCAAAGATAACATGAGCATTTTCTCTTTTGGTACCAGTCACCTTCATACCTCAACCCATTTCTCCCTGTTGGTAAGTATTAAGTCCAGAAAAGCAAATCCTTTTCTTCTCCCACCATCTGAAAAATGAAGAGAAGACAAAAATTTGAGGGTTCTTGGGTTCCCAGCAGAAATCTCTTATTATCACTATCACATGGTATTTGAAAATATACATCTGATGGAAACATTCTTCGTCTGTATCTTCTGTCGGGCCCAATAATCTACAATGAACATACATAAAGGCATTATTATGGTTTATTGCACAGTCAGCCAGATGTTTAGACTGGATTTGGCATTTTTGTCCACCTATTGAGTCCTTCCCAGGGACCTGGAATAGGCAGATGCTGTTCTTTGATGTTGCTAAAGGTATCATCACAGGGATGTAAGCTGTTCTGAGTAATGCTTTCGCGATTGACTAATGATGACTGTCAGTGCATGCTACATTTCACCTTGCTTTGTGCAACTGTTTTGGGATTGCACCAAGGTGCCTATTACTATTGGTACTACCTTTGCTTTATTATGATTTGTTATTCCTGCCCAAACTCTTCAACAGTATTTCCCTGCTTCAGTGCATACATTTCTGTAACAGTATATTTCTTCTTTGTATCTAATGCAAATACCTCCACCATTTCTGTTGTGTTTTATGTAAAGACCTAGCAGAATGAAGAAAGCGTTAGTGCTGGGAAAAGATAGAAGATGATGACCAGCAGGAAGGTGGATGGAATCAATTCCAATGGTGATGGGTGCCCAGTTGGAAGATCTGAAAAACCAGATGCAGAATATTATGAAGAAAACATTAGCTATGTGGTCACAAACTGTTGACATAAACTTAATAGCATTTAGTCAATCAGGTAGCCTTCCAATGCTTTGTGCAACTCAGGAGCATCAGTCTACCAGTTTTAGTAATGCCTATCAATTTGTATTTGTATTCCCAATTTGCTTCTCTAATTCTCTCTATCTATTTCCCATTCTCTGTATGATGTAGAACTATTGGAGGTTGTGAGTGGCAGTTTCTTCTGGCCTCATTATAATTTCCCAAGAAACTCCGAGTTCCTCTTTTTTTGATGCTGATATTCAGTTCTGAACTTTTGCCATCTATTCTAAGTTAATGCTCTTCTGATGAGACTGGTGAGTCACATGCCAAACAATTGTTTCCCAGCGTTTATAAAGCATAATTGTCTCCTCTTTGTAACCCTTCATGAAAATAGACTACTTGTCACAGAAACCAAACCTTCTCTGTGACATCTATATAGGAGTTGTTGACTTCCAAGATCCTGTTTTCTCTTCTTGTGTCATGATACTCACCTGGAAAAATTGATCAAACTACTTTACTCTCATTTTTTCTCATTTCCTGCCCAAGACCTTGTAGTTTTCAATGGCATTTGCAATTATTTAAAGAAAATTGTTTAATGATTAGGCACTGGCAGCAGAAATGAAGAAAATATCATTCCACAACCTTCCACTTATTATGAAGAAGTTTCCCCAGCTGTTCAAGATTTATTTCTTATTGATTATCACAGCATTCATTTATTTGTGATGAACTTTTTCAAGCAACATGTAATCTAACCAAATGCTACTTACTTACCTTTGAGAAGAGAAGGAAATATCTGTTTTCCCTTTGGTGACTTTCTCTCTACTCCCTACAGTATCTGAGTTGAACATATTATGGATATTCCATGATTAATAATATGATTGGGGTAACAGATATTTCCATAAAGGACCACAGTTCATTAGTAGAGCATCTGCTTTGCCTACAGACAATCCCAGGTTCACTCTGTAGCATTTGCAATGAAAAGGAGCAAATTGTGTCCAGAAATTATTTTGTAATGTGAAACCATTCTCAATCAGAATGCTGAGGTTTGTGGGCAAAATGCAAACAAATATACAATGATTTCATATGTACTTGTGGAGGAAATGTGGCAGGACAATAGCAAAAATAAGAGAGGGACAAGACATGTTGCAATGTGGAAGACATCATGTCCAATCTAGAGCATCAGGTTATCTATTAAAAAAAGAAGCAAGGTGAAATGTATCATGTGGAACAAAATAATAAGGTTATCTTCAGTTATTGCTTCTAGAGACTGATTAATCTTCTGCATGGCTAAGGGTGAAAGAAATTGTCCAAAATATGAGGAGTTGGGAAGTTATTTAGGAGTTTCTGAATGTCAATCCTTATTTGATATGGGCTTTAGTGAGCCTTTGAAGCTTTTTCCAACTCTGATTTGGGAGAATTGGTCAAAGAAATTTGAAACTTCTGAATTTTCTTAGTTCAGGAAAACTGGATGTGCCCACTGGAGAGCAACTTGATTACTATATGCTTGCTTGAGCATGTCTCCATATGGCTAAACCTCAACCTTCCTATTAGCTCAGATATTGGCCTGAACATGGTATTCCCATTTTACCAACCAAGATGTTCTACACAAAAGAATTATATTACCCAACTCATCAGAGTCAGAGATTTTTTCTATTTGTGCAACCTGAGAGAAGTTGTCCCATGACACCCCGACTTATAAGGTATTAGCTAGGGAACTACCCAAGGTCCTGAAACTTCAGCTTGTTTCTAGCCCAGTGATGGTGAACCTATAACACGCGTGTCAACAGTGACATGCTACGATGTTTTTGGGTGACATGACAGCATTCACTAATACTTGATAACAGTCTTCAAAGCACACCCTATTTTTGCATGATTTGTGGAGAAGTATACTTGAGAATGGAATGAGCTCCTCATCTCTCTGGAAGACATGTGAGTGGGTTGTGCTCTCATGTGGTTTCTGGAACCTCCAAAACTCATACAAGAATGAGGCATGCCTCTGTGCAAGTTCTGGAGGCTGCGAAGGCTGCATGGAAATGGGGTGTGCTCTCACACAGCCTCCAGACCTTCTCGAGGTCGCACAAGAGGGCTGTATTCTCATGTGACCTCCAAAATCCCCAAAAATCACGTAAAAATGAGGTATGCTTTCACATGGTTTTGGATGCTATGTAGACCCTGGAAGAGCATTCAAGAATGAAGGCCTCGTGTGACCCAGAGCTGTCTGAATGTGTTGTATTTTTGAAAGAAATAAATGTATATAGAAAGCAGGCATGTCCAACCTTGGCAACTTTTAGATGGATGGACTTCAAGTT
>JANHZU010002918.1:24715-35718 GCA_032468055.1 Acrochordus granulatus
AAGAGCCTCTTGATGAGGGTGAAAGAGGAGAGTGCAAAAGCTGGCTTGAAATTCAACATTACAAAAACTATTATCATGGCAATCAATCCCATCACTTCCTGGCAAATAGAAGGGGAAGAAATAGAAGCAAATTCAAGAAGATTTTGCCTTCTTGGGCTCGAAGATCATTGCAGATGGTAACTGCAGCCATTCAATTAAAAGATGCTTGCCAAAGCTATGGCAAGCCTAGACAGCATAGTAAAAGCAGCGACATCACCTTGCCAACAAAGATTTGTGAAGTCAAGGCTATGGTTTCCCAATAGTAATGTATGGCTGTGAGAGTTGGACCATAAGGAAGGCTGAGCATCGAAGAATTGATGCCTTCTAATTGTGCTGCTAGAGAAGTCTATTGAGGGTCCCACGGACTGCAAGGAGATCAAACCAGTCAATCCTTCAGGAAATCAACCCTGGATTGGAGGGACAGAAGTTGAAGCTCAAATACTTAGGCCACATAATGCAAAGAGAGGACTCATTAGAAAAGACCCCAGTGCTGGGAAAGATTGAAGACAAAAGGAGAAGAGGATGGCAGAGGATGAGATGGTTAGATAGCACAGTCAGTGTGATAGGTCTGGGTTTGGGCAGACTCCGGGTGGCAGTGCAAGACAGGGAGGCCAGGTGTGCTGCAGTCTATGGGGTCATGAAGAGTTGAACACGACTGCACAACTGAACAACAAAACCTAAGTCCATAGTTTGGACTTCAGTCTCCATCAGTCTCAGCTGGAATGGATTATTGTAATGAATTGTGGGAAGTCCTAAATGAGGGTGTGTGTGTGATGACACCTGGTGATTCATCCCTGTTGTATATTAAAACATGTAGTGAGAAGTATGGTTTCCAAGCATGTTTTATCATCTCTTTTTTAAACTAATGTAGAACTGAAATACATGGTAAAAATCCAGATTATTTTTTTCAAAGTGAACTTTTTAGATATTATGCCAGTGAATGTGGCTCACTATAAAATTTTATTTAATACTTTTTTGACTATTTTTTGACTTTAATAGCAAAATAATGTCATATTTCTGAGATGAAAGTCTCTTTGGTTTACATTTTGATTTGTACTGGATGTGTACATTCAGATGGGACCTAACATGCTCACAGTAATATTTGGATTCATTTGTTAATTTTAATTAAAAACAAATAACAGTGCTTTGTATTTATAGCACTTTTCCCAATGCTTAGAACACATTATCTCTGAACTTCTTCCATATTTTTTCCAGAATAGGGCATATCCATTATTTCTGTATTGTCAGAAATGACAACGGTAGCTGACACTCAGAGAATATTGTGTTAGTATTAAGGTAAGATTTTCTACAAGACCTCTTCATTCAGTTAAACAACAGGATGTGTACAGTTTGAGGTCTTACAACATAAATAAATCATATCTTATAGATCTATTTTCAGACCTTGGGAGATAGTGGACACTACTATCCTCATTGGTCTTTCAGCCCTGTTTTACTTCTTTAGTAAGCAGCATTATTTATTTCTCCAGATAGTACTGTGGGACTAAAGCATGAACGCTGAAACATGATGGGAGCAAAGCAGCTGCCATATTGTTTTTTGTAATGTTTCTTGGAATGTTGCTGGAATCCATTTTGAATTTTACAATGAACAACAATCTGAAATCCTGTTATATTGACCACCAGGAGACAATGTATGACTAGTTTCATTCTTATTGGGACTCATCAGACATATGTGGCCAGATCTTTTTCTGTGGGGAATTGAACCATTGCACTTTAGTTGACATGTTAGGAGTTACCCAAGCTCTGATTTTGACTATCTGAAAAGAGTTGCTCCCAACAAACACAAGAGCTTTTCTACAAGACTCTTTAAAAAATATATTGCTATTCAGTCATTGAATATTCATAGTTTATTAACTGACAGACAGATTATTTCAGGCAGCCAAAATTATCAGACTATATCTTCTATATATTTATCCTAGAAATAAATGATTTTTTATCTTAGGGCATATTTATAAAATTAGCGACTTGAAAAGTAAACATATTGTCATTATTAAAATCAGTCTGAGATTGTGTGCACATTCCAGAATTACACTTGTTTTAACATTAGGATTTGAAATCAAGTTTAAATCTGGAAAAGAAAAGGGAAGGATAGTGCATAATATTTCAAGAAAGTACTGATCTGGATGAAAAGGATTGGTTATAATTATTGATGTGTCGTGGATTAACTAGTGAAACTATTGGAATGAAACAACTACTGTTTACTGAGAATTTGTATAAGGTTTATTGGTGAAAGATCATCAGGAAATAAAGTCTTTGCATATATTGTTTAAGTGGAATTTCAGCAGAAATTTGAAGGGATGGCTTCCAGATACCCTCTCTAGAGTCACCTTTTCTCTGTCTTCCTGACTTAGTTGAAATACTGTATACTCTATGAGATGCTTACTTTTGCCTGAGGTTAATCACCTTCTTTTAAGCTCTGCAAGGAAGTTAAACTGCCCTTGATTTATAGGTGCAGATGGATGTTTTGGGGCTGCAGGGTGCTGCCACTGCCAGAAACAGCCTGTGGATAGAGGACAAAGGAATGTGAAATTAGCAGAAACAAGAATGATCTGTAAAAAAGTGATTCTATGCATACCCTGCTCCACAGCTGCCATACAATCAGGCTCTGTGATCTGCATTGCCTACTCATATCCCTTCCTTCTGTAACTCATCCTGGAAGAAATATTACCATCAACTGCAAAGAAGGGTGCTCTTATGCTTGCCTTTTTTTGCATTGTTTTCTCTAGTGTCCTGCCTAAAGACTGGTGAAATTGTACATTTGCATTCTTTGGGGGACAGTGAGTTGGCACCAGCCCATTTCCAAGTGCTAAAGGTCATCCTTTGCTCTTCTTGTGAATTTTTCCTATAATTGTAAATACTCTTCTTAATTGCAATACTCTAGCACAACAGGATGATCAGTTAAGAAAAACTAAGTTTGTTAAATACAAGTTTATTTATTTATTTAAACTTACCTTATTAAGTTCTTATCAAGATACTGCATAAATAAACATAGGGTTTTTTTCTTACAAAATTAAAAGAAATCTTGATCAGTGATGCTTTCCCATCTAGGCAATTGTGAGTTCTTTCTCAGCTTATTTTATGTTACTATGAAATGTCTCCTCTCCATTTTCTCTCCATCACATGGATAATCCCTGCTGAAAAGATGCTAACAAGCCCATTTTTTCCAATATCTTATGTTAAAACAGTGACCAGCTAGATGCATTTGGAAAACTCACAAGCCTGGAGTGAAGGTTGATAATCCCCTATCCCCTTCCAGCAATTAGTACGTCTAGCATGCTGTCTGTATTTCAGGGGGTGATAAAGGGCCACCAGCATTAGTAACCATTGATTCTTTGAACCTCTACTCACCTGTCATTGTAGGAGAGCATTATTACTCTGCAAAAAAATCAGGAGTCTGCTAGAAATTTTTCCAACTGCTGCAACAAATTTTATTAAATGGCATATGCTTTTTTAAGCCATAGCTACTTCATCAGATGTATAGAGTTATTTAACTGATATAAGATTTAAACTGGAATGAGGGAGAGAAAGACAGGTTGGTTATGAAGATTCAGGTTACATGTTTGTACAGATTATATCCAGCCCACTGGGTTTGTTGAGATATTTTGAAACCTGAAACCTTTTGATTTATGTAAATTTAGCAATCACTTGCTCAACAGTGCTATTAAGGTCTCTGTTTTTTAATGCTCACTTTGAGATCTACAGTAGAAAGTCTTGGAAAGTGAAATGTCCTGACATTACTTTGTCCTGCTTCTAAGTCCTGAGGTCAAACTTATGTCCATTAACTCTCTGGGAAAAATTGAAGGGAAGAGGATGAGATGGATAGATAGCATAGTCAGTGTGATGGGTGTGGGCTTGGGAAGACTCTGGGAGGCAGTGAAGGACAGGGAGGCCTGGCGTGCTGTGGCCGTAGGGTTGTGAAGAGTCGGACATGACTGCGCGACTGAACAACAACAAAAAGGGAACATTGCTGGAAAATGATGGTTTATATTGCATGAGAGGAACAGCATGTGAATGTGTACTTGTTATGGCTTATGATAAGGTTGTAGATGTGGGGGCCAAGTAGACAGCTGGGATTGTTGTGGGGTCTGGTTTCTATGTTAACATAATTGTCCTGCTGTTTCTTGTTGCTTGTGAGAATCTGTTTCAGGTTGGGTAGTTATATTGGAGCGAAAAATAATTTTGGAATTAGTTTTTAATAAAAAGCAAGCTTCAATTTTTTTTAAAGAAAC
Organism: Acrochordus granulatus; assembly: GCA_032468055.1. Lineage (NCBI taxonomy): Eukaryota > Metazoa > Chordata > Lepidosauria > Squamata > Acrochordidae > Acrochordus > Acrochordus granulatus. The sequence continues at coordinate 29,002 of JANHZU010002918.1, forward strand.
AAAAATGGCCCATGGATCTGAATGTCTGCTCTTGGATGAGGTAGAATTATTGAACCCAAATGTGAAATGAAATTTTCTGTGATCAAATGTAAGAGAATGCTTTCTTACAAGCATCAGCTGGAATTACCAATCAAAAGCACTGTGTAGTACATATTTTGCTTCTTAATGAATATCCTTTGGAAAGAAAAATGGTAGTGGTGGGAAAATAGAGGAGGGTCCTTAGACTGAGGATGCAAAATTACCATGGTCACTGTAAAATTATATGCAAGAGACCAACTATGCAATAAAAATTTAACCAAGAAGTACTTATAATTTTAAATCTAAGATACAGCAACCATAAGATATATATTTTTAGTGATTCTGTTGGGTCAAATGCATTTTATCACAAGGTACTTAAATGTATCATGAGATGTGATTGAGTTTCAAGTGTGTAGTTTCTTCTTCCCCCCTTTTTTTTGTTCTTTTCTCTTCTTCTTCTATTTGTAAAATAAATTCATTTAAAATATATTTTAAAATGTTAAGTAACAATGAATGGTGCTGACCTCTCTATCTCAGATGCTGTTCTCAACCAAAACACCCTCAGGCACTGTAATTAGTAAAATTCTAAAAATGATGTGCAGCTTCCAACATAATTCTCTCCTCCTCCTTATGGTTATTGTTTGTCCCTCTCTCCCACAGGGACAAAAAACTGGAAAAACAGCTTGCAAAAGAAAGAATTTTGCACACTTTTTGTCTTTTTTTATTCTATTCTGATGATATACTTCATCCTGCTTTTCTGTAAACAAATAGACATTGTGATATTACTAGTTATCTGAGATTTTTTTAAAAACTTGACTGTAACCTCTGAGTGTTAATGTTTTTAATATTTTACAGATCAGTCTTTTTCCATTATAATTGTTCAAGCAATCTGATTATGAAAAAGATAAAACAAAAATGGAATTGATGCAGAGACAAAATATTCTGTAAAACACTGGTGTGTTTTCAACAGAATACCACCTATTGGGATTAGTTTGAGCCTCACAGTTTCTCTTAATGTGAACTGGGGCTTAAGTCCTCCCTTCAGAAATTTTTATTTAATTATCCAAACTGTTTATTTTAGCTTTAATGTAACTGTCCTTCTCACTGAAGTCTGGTAAAATGAGAATGTGGGCTATTCTGAAATTAAAACATTAATTATATTAAGGTTGGTTAACACACCATTTTATTTCTCTGTGTATTCTTAATTGCAATTACAATCATCTAACATCATTTAGAAATTTTACTTTGGGAATTTCTCTCTCGCAAATCTCACTTTATAATTAGTTTATTTGCATTCTCTTTATCCCTTATTAACAAATCGAATTTTAGTGGTTTTCCACTGACATTTAAAATACAATGATGTAAGGAAGTTTACTACAGTTTTAGAAATTAGCATTAAATTAACATTTTAACTTACTGTAAATCAATAATGAATTATTTGGTTTTGTTTATATCTGAGTCTTGGTATCTATGCAAACCACATTAAACAAGGTTAATGGTTCATCAGTTGTTTGTAAGTTAACTCAGGAAGGAATTCTTTTAAACTTCTGTTTATCTTTTGTATTCCACAGCAGCTATCACAATTGATCGCGAACTGAATAGACAAAAGAGTCATCTGAACATTTCAATGATTTGCTCTGGCAAACTTGGTGTTAAAAAATTACTTCTCTACTGAGGAAAAAGATTAAAGGGAAAACAACAGACCATAGATGGAAATCAGGGAGTCAGGGAGGTGAGTGAAGATGGGACAATGCTTTACACCTGAATATATTGACCTAAAGGGGAGACAGGGAATGATTAATTAATACAAGGAAATTGACCAGCCTTTTAAAGAGCTTAAAACCACATTCCACTTGTGGTTGTCATTTTTGTGGATTACAGTGGTGTGGATGTATGTTTTTTTCTATACTCTGAGGATGAGCTCCGGGGTGGGGGCTTGAAAGCTAAAGACAATAAAAATTCTATTTTTAACCCCTGTGTTCGACATGGATGCAATAAATGGAAATCTTTCTAAAAAGCAAAATGGGCTAGATTATTTTATATAAAATCATGTATCATGATTTCTTTGGAAGATATAAATGGTACACCTTTATTTATTTATTTATTAGATTTATATGCCACCAAACTCAAAAACGACTCTTCATGGCTTACAATAAAACAAATAATAAAAACAATTTAAAAAACCTTTAAAATAACCAACCGCACTGAGAGGAGGAGCCAAAAAATATACACGGGGGAAGTGGTGAATATTAAACCACTAACTACCTCTAAGATGATGTGTCTTCATCGGAGCTCTACACCAGCTGGCAGAGCCAGGTCTTAAGCCTCTTCCAGAAGGTCATAAGGGTGGGAACCGCATCTCTGGGGGCATGATGTTCCACAGGGCAGGAGCCACAGCAGAAAAGGCTTTTCTTCTTGATCTTGTCAGCCAGAACTCCTTGGCTGATGGGATCGGAAGGAGGTCTCTTCCTCTGGATCTGGTATGGAAAGACATCCGTATTTATTTATTTATTAAATTTATATGCTGCCAAATTAAAAAATGACTCTTGGCTCCTTTCTTATTTGTTGCTACTCTGAGACTTTGGGGGTTCATTAGTCTGGTGCTTTATACTAGAGTCCTCAAAACCCTCTATCTAGAAGACAGTTTATATAATTTTTGATCTTAGTAGTTAGTAGTAATAATTGTAATGATTTATTTAATTGACCTGAGATGCTCTGGGTGCACTGTTAGCTGAAACAGTGGGTAATATGGGAGAGAATCACTGATTATGGACAAGGATGACAGAAGTTAACTTATGTCTATTTCATTATTTGACTCATTTAACAATTTTGAGATGAAATAATCCAAAAAATATGCCCCAAACCTACTTTTACATGACATCTGTTTGGATTTTCATGAGTTGCCAGTCTGCGGCCCTCTAAACCGAATACATCCCAGCCAGCATGGTCAATACTGGGACTATACTACTAAATGTATAAAAGTCAGAATTAAGCTTCTTCTGCTTTTCCCTTTAATCTGTGATGATCTGATCTGAAATAGCACAGATGACAATCTGGGGTTGTCACTCCATCCCCTTTTTCTTGTTTCACACGCATATGATGAAATATGTGATTGCATGTGGGAGTAAAGAATAAAATGAGGAGTTCCTAGAGCAGCCACCAATCTCTGAAGACTCTGAGTGATGACTGATTGAATTATCCACAAGTATATATGACTGATTGAATTATCTACAAGTATATAGTGCTAATATATTAACGTAGGTCAATTGGCCAAAGAGAGAAGGTACTTATTTGTGTCATGCAAACACGATCAATATTTCAGTCAATATGTTTCCTTGTTGTGGATAGTATTACAGAAAACAATTACCTAGAAGTCTTTTCCAGTTTATTTTGCATTTGTGCGAGATAGAAATCTATTTTCCTTAGTCAAATATTACTCGTTCATAATAATGATGTTTCTTGCTTTTAGTTCATAGACTGGTTCTACATGATAATAATTCACATTTAAGTGATGTGAAAACCCCAGGATGGAAGATTTCAGAGAAATATAAATGATTATTATGTTACGGAATTGTATTTCTTATGGCTTTGTTCCTTATACTTGGGAAGGAGCTAAATATATAAAAAAATCTCACTGTAGTTTATTTGATAAATATTCTTTTCTTTAGGTCCTGAATCATAGGAAGAAGGAGAGGCAGCTAAATGATGTTTCAGACATTATCCTATTGACAAAGAAAAAAATGGTACATTTTTCCTAGAAAAAGCATCTATTGAATCAACAAAATCCATAGATAACTGCATGATGGCTTATTTATTTGAACTAAACCTTAAAAATTTATGCTGATATTATACCTACAGTTGTACCCAAATAATATACATTTGTGGAAAAGTCGTTGAAGGTAATATCCATTGTATTCATACTTATTTTCTAATCTAACATACTATGGAGGACTTATTGACAAACAAAAGACACTTCCATAATAAGAATATTCTGGTGTGACCTTGATGTGGTTGTGGGGCTTCTGCACTCTGAGGAAAATGAGAACTATGCCAGAGATTCAACCCTACTGGACAGATCTCATCAGAGGAGCCAGACAAAGCATCCCATAAAAAATAGGTTGAGACATAATTTACAGAAAACTTTACCAGATTGTTAATCACCCACGTCAAGCAGAACCATGCTAGATGTTAGAGTTCCTGGACAACTGGTGAAAAATGGGCTATAGGATTCTTTAGAAAAAAATTTCAAGCCATTCCAGTATCCTTGTGAAGAAAACCCCATGGACAGTAATAAAAGGCTAAAAGATATGATGCCAGAAGATGAGCCCTCATGTTGGAAGGTGTTGAAGATGCTCCTGGGGAAGAGCAGAGGGCAATTACAAGTAGCTCCAGAAAGAGTGAAGCAGCTGGGCCAAAGCTGAGAATGTGTCTGGACATGAAAGGAAAGTCCAATGCTGTAAAGAACAATATTTCATAGGAACCTGGAATGTAAGATCTATATGAATCAAGGAAAGCTGGATGTGGTCAAACATGAGGTGGCAAGATTGAACATCGACATTTTGGGAATCAGTGCACAAAAATGGACAGGAATGGGTGAATTTAATTCACATGACCATTGTATCTACTACTGTGGACAAGAATCCCTCAGAAGAAATGAAGTAGCCATCATAGCTAATAAAACAGTGAGAAAAGCTGTACTGGCTACAATCTCCAAAATGACAGAATGATCTTGGTTCAGATACAAGGCAAACCATTCAACATCACAGTAATACAAGTCTGTGCCCCAACCACTGATACTGAAGAAGCTGAAGTTGACCAGTTCTATGAAGGCCCACAATACCTTTTAGAACTCACACCAAAGAAAGGATGTCCTTTTCATCATAGGAGATTGGAACGCTAAAGTAGGAAATCAAAAAATAACTAGAACAACAGGCAAGTTTGGCCTTGGAGTACTAAATGAAGCAGGACAAAGGCCAACAGAATTTTGACAGGAGTGGTCATAGTAAACACTCTTTTCCAACAACACAAGAGGCGATTCTATACATGGACAGCCCTAGATGGTCAAAACCAAAATCAGATTGATTATGCTCTTCGCAACCAAAGATGGAGAAACTATACACTCAATAAAAACAATATCTGAAGTTGACTGTGGTTTAGAACATGACTTTCTTATTGCAAAATTTAGGCTCAGATTGAAGAAAGTAAGGTAAACCACTGTGCCATTAAGGTATGAACTCGATATCTCTTATGAATATGTCATAAAGGTGAGGAATAGTTTTAACAAATTATATTTGGTAGAAGAGTGCCTGAAATACTATGGATGTAGGTGCATAACACTGTACAAGAGGTAGCTACTAAAACCATCCCAAAGAAGCATAAATGCAAGAAAGCAAAGTGGCTGTCTGATGAGGCTTTTCAAATAGCTGGGAAAAGAAGGAAAGTGAAAGACAAGGGAGAGAGGGAAAGATATACCCAACTGAATGCTGATTTTCAGAGAAAAGCAGGGAGGGGTAAAAAGGCCTTCTTAAATGCAAAGAAATAGAGGAAAAAATAGACTGGGAAAGATTAGAGATGTCTTCAAGAAAATTGGAAATATCAAGGGAATGTTTCATGCAAAGATGGACATGATAAAGGACAAAAATGGTGGGGACCTAACAGAAGCAGAAGAAATTAAAAAGAGATGGTAAGAATATACAGAAAGATCTAAATGTTCCTGATAACCATGAAGATTTGGTCAATGACCTAGAGGTGGACATTTTGGAGAGTGAAGTCAAGTGGGTCTTAGGAAGCATTACTAACAACAAAGCTAGTGGAGGTGATGGTATTCCAGCTGAATTATTTAAAATCCAAAAAGATGATGCTGTTCAAGTGCTGTACTCAACATGTCAGCAAATTTGGAAAAGTCAACAGTGGCCACAGAATTGGAAAATATCACTTTATGTTCCAATGCCAAAGAAGGGCAATGCCAAAGAATGTTCAAGCTACCATACAGTTACACTCATTCCACATGCTAGCAAGGTTATGCTTAAAATACTACAAGCTAGGCTTCAGCAGTATGTGAAACAAGAATTACCAGAAGTATAACCTGGGTTTCAAAGAGGCAGAGGAACAAGAGATCAAATTCCTAACATTTGCTGGATAATGAAGAAAGCAAAGGAGTTCCAGAAAAGTTTCATTGACTATGCTAAAGCTGTAATTCTGTGGATCAGAACAAACTGTGGCAAATTCTTAAAGAGATAAAAGCACCAGACCACCTTCCCTGTCTCCTGAGAAACCTGCATGCTGGTCAAGAAGCAACAGTTAGAATTGGACATGGAACAATGGATTGGTTCAAAATTGGGAACAGAGTACCTCAACGCTGTATATTGCCACCCTGCTTATTTAATATATATGCAGAGTACATCATGCAAAATGCCGCACTGAATGAATTACCAGCCAAAATTAAGATTGCCGGGAAAATATCAACAACCTGAGATATGCAGATGATATCACCCTAATGGCAGAAAGCAAAGAGAAATGTAAGAGTCTCTTGATGAGAGTGAAAGAGGAGAGTGCAAAAGCTGGCTTGAGACTCAACATTAAAAACACTAAGATCATGGCAACCGGTCCCATCATTTCCTGACAAATAGAAGGGGAGGAAATGGAAGCAGTGGCAGATTTCACCTTCTTAGGCTCCAAGATCACTGCAGATGGTGACTG
>JANHZU010002918.1:51008-73260 GCA_032468055.1 Acrochordus granulatus
TTACCACCCTAACTTGCAGCACATCCCTCTCCGCTCTATTTCTCTGTCTGACTAGTCGATACAAGATCTTTTCTCTTTCCTTTGAGTTCAGCTTCTTGTACATCTCATCATATGCCTTTTCCTTTGCCTTTGCTTCTCCTCTCTTCACTCTGTTTCACATCTCCTTATACTCTTGTCTGCTTTCCTCATTTTTCTTGCAATCCCAATTTTTCTTCTCCTGTCTCTTTCCTCTTCTGCTTTCCTGGAGTTCTTCATTCCACCACCAAGTGTCTTTGTCTCCCTTACTCTTTCCAGATGTCATACCAAGAACCTTCCTAGCTGTCTCCCTCACCAATTTGGCAATAGTTGCCCAAACTTCCCACACCTCCTTATTGTCTGAAGATATGACTTGCTCCCACTGATTTTCATCTGCCTGTGGTCATTCATTTTCTCAGCTTAGGTAAAAAATATCTCTGAAACAATGACCCAAAGGGTCATGGCTTGTCTAATGTTATATAATATTAAAATATTACATTAGGAAGCTTATAAACATAATGGTCATGGTGGCATGAGTGGTTAAGATGCTGGGCTTGTCAGCTGGAAGTTTGGTGGCTTGAGTTCAAGACCCAAGAACTGCTAAGTAATGGAGTGAGCTCCTATTGTCTGCCTAGCTCCTGCCAACTTAGCAGTTCAAAAGCATGTAAAAATGCAAGTGGATGTACAGGTACCACCTCAGTGGGAAGGTAATAGCATCCATATGCCTTGCATACAGTCATGCCAGCCACATGTGTTTGGACAAACACAGATCTTCAACTAGGAAATAGAGATGAGAACTATTCCCTAGAGTCAGCCACAACTGACAGAGGAAACTTATTTTTATGTTTTATTTTGGGAGGAGAGGTGTTTATTGTTGGAAATCATACTGTTGTTCTTGGTTTTAATCTCTGTTTGCTACCTAGCATCATTGCTATAAAATTGTTTAAATACACAGATAAAATTTAGTTTTGAAGCTGTTACAATTTTGACTGAGTGGAGAAGAAAGTAGCTAGGGAGATGATTGAAGCTTGAGAGATGGGCCCCTTGTCAGTTAAGAGGATTGTTGATTTACCACCTGACTACCAAGTGCTTTGGAGCTTTGGGTGGTAAAAAGAAATAGCTATTAACACTTAATAGACAAGATTAAACAACTCAGTTTACAACTAAAAGCAATCAATAACTTATCTACAGCCAGGAGATATTTATAGGGTAGAATGGTTCAGTGTGGGTGTTTTGGAGAGAGAGAAGTTCTCTGATGATGGGCTCTAATAACGAAGTTTTGTGTAATAAACTTAGTCCCAATGACTGACTTTGATTGGGTTTCGCATTATTCATAGACCCTATAAAACAATAGCAATATGAAAATTTGGTAATAAAAATAAGCATCTTTTTTATAAGTATAGATACATATTCATGGATATTTTTATACATATAGGAATGTTTGTGTATAAAATGTCATGTAGTTCAGAAAATACAAAGTGATGGATAAACTGAATCCTTAGTGTTATTGGCATGCTGATATTATTGACTTATTCATAATATTTTTTTAAATATCGATCCTATAGTTTTCAAAATACTACAAGATTTTTATTCTTGAATATCTGATTTGGAGAGAACTACTTTAAAGTCACCAACTGAAGCTAATACTACAACTGACTGGAATTTAAAACTTTTAATGTCATGATGAACCAGGAGAAATGGGCTAATCTGAGTCCTGAGTTTTCTCAGCTTCAAAAATATACAGAATGTAAGTACTTTCATATTTCCTTAATTTTATTGTGGTATAGTGAGTTATAACCTAATCAACAAGTAATGGAAAAAAGTCCAAAAGCTGTATCTAAATTTAAAATCTATGTTCTCTTATTATTATTATCTCTTATCTCTATTATTATTGATAATAGAGTAATTATCAATAATACATACAGAAAGAAGAAATAAAGGGACTAGATGCAGCAAAAGGAGTCACGAGGATAACAAAGCAATGGCCATGTGTTCTGGAAGTCATAGAAAAGTTGCTTCTTGTGTGGATGAATAAGAAGCAATTTGCAGGTGATACCGTGACCTTCTGCGAGAAGGCAAGGGCGTTGTATGCTGATCTTATAACAAAGTTGGCAGGTATGTGACAGAAGAAGCAGCAGATTTCAAGGTGAGTCAGGGATGGTTCAATAATTTTAAGAGGAGAAGTGTCATCCATAGTATTCTAAGGCATGGAGGAAGCGAGCTTGGACACTAAGGCAGCAGAGGTGTTCACTGCAGAGTTTGGAAATCTTGGGATTTCCAAAGGTTACCAGCTGCAGCAAGTTTTTAATTGCAATGAGATGGATGTCTTCTGGAAGAAGATGCTGAAGAGGACCTACATTACAGCAGAAGAGATTGCAGTGTGGAAAATTGCAATGTGGAAACTGATGGATCTGCATCTTGACCAATGGCAAGAGGTTGTGGAGGAGATCTCATTTGAGGAGGAGGAACAGTTGGAGGGGATCCCTCACTTCAAATGAGATTAGGGAAGTGGGCAAAATGTTTGAAACAGGGCAAAATTTTGTAGAATAGCACCACCTGAATAAGGCTGTAGCAGTGCGAACAACGATCTGTTTAATGACAATGCAGTGTCACATTTCTGCGAAATCCTCAAGCAGAGGCAAAAGCAAATATCATTGGTAGGTTCTTTGTTAAATTTGATCAAAAGGAAAGACATTCCAGTGAGTCAAAAGAGGACACTGAATCTAAAAAGCGTAAATTAAATGAAACCAGTAGTGTTAGTTAAAGTCGTTCAAGAAAAAGAACTCCTGAGATTCAAATTACAGGTTCTCCTTCCAAGCAATCACCCTCCTCCTCCTCTCCTCCCTCTCATCTCCCTCATGCCAGCCAGGACTCTTTTCAAAGTCAAAGTGCGATTAATTTATTTTATTTTTACTTTATATTGTAAATTAATCATTGTTATTTATTTCAGATATTAGGGACAATCATTTGTACATAAAATACCATTGAAAATGATTTTCATATGAATATTTTTGGGTGCGTGGAGTGGTTCATCTAACTTTACATTATCCCCTATGGAAAATTCGCTTAGGTATAAGAGCATTTTGGATTAAGAACACTCTTCTGGAACGAATTGTAGTCGCAATCCAAGGTTCCACTGTAATTACATTCATAAATAATTGTATTACTGATAATTGTTTTATTTTTTCAAAATGCATTGATTTTTTTTGTTTTGAAATGAGAATGAAAAATACAGACTATAAATTTGACAAACTCTGCAATAATTAAACATTAATTAAAGGTACAGCATCTGAAAATCTAATAACAATGATATAGTGCACTATTACATATTTTAGAGCACCATTTGTTATCTATATTACTTACATACAAGTAATCCTTTTCCAGGAGTGATTTGTTGTACTAGAGCTAAATTTGAAAACCTGGGACAACTTCTTTGACAACTGAATAGCACAGTCTCTACATAATAGTCACTGTAATGAAATAAAAACAATTTCTTGCTCAAAAGTCATGTTTTATATCTGTGAATTTTTTCCTGTTAAATGTGAATTTCTCCCTGTTAAAAAAAATCAAATTTTCCTGTTAAAAGAAATTTGAATAATCAACCTTCAGTGAAAATAATAGGATTTGAATAAACACTGTCGATGTTCAGTTGTGCAGTCGTGTCTGACTCTTCGCGACCCTATGGACTGCATTGTGCCAGGCCCCCCTGTCTTGCGCTGCCTCCCAGATTCTTCCCAAGCCCATGCCCATCACACTGACTATGCTATCTATCCATCTCATCCTCTGCCGTCCCCTTTTCCTCTTCCTTCAATCCTTCCCAGCTTCACAGTCTTTTCTAATGAGTCCTCTCTGCGCATTATGTGGCCAAAGTACTTGAGCTTCAGCTTCAATATCTGCCCCTCCAATGAGCTGTAAAGAACAATATTGCATAGGAACCTGGAATATAAAATCTGTGAATCAAGATAAGCTGGATGTGGTCAAACATGAGATGGCAAGATTGAACATTGACATCTTAGGAATCAGTGAACTAAAATGGAATGGACAAGTTTAATTCAGATGACCACTATATCTACTATTGTGGACAAGAATCCTTTGGAAGAATTGGAGTTACTCTCATAGTCAATAAAAGAGTTGGAAAAGTAGTACTGGGATATAATCTCAGAAATGACAATGATCTTGGCTTGAATCCAAGGCAAATAATTCAACATCACAGTAATCCAAATCTATGCCCCAACCACTCATGCCAAAGAGGCTGAAGTTGACAAGTTCTATGAAGGCCTACAACACCTTCTAGAAATAAAACTAAAAAAAGTATTTTTATCATAAAGGATGGGAATGCTAAAGTAGGAACTCAAAAGATAACTGGAATAACAGGCACGTTTGGTCTGGGAGTTATTGTATAGCTGTATGTTCCCCTTCATGAATCACTGCCTTGTCATGGCAAAGGGCCTTGTATAATTCAATGAAGCTATGAGGCAAAGGCTAACATAATTTTGTCAAGAGAACAAGCTGGTCATTTTTCCAACAACCTAAGAGGTGACTCTGCACATGGACATCACCAGATGGTCAATACCAAAATCAGACTGATTGTATTCTTTGTGGCCAAAGATGGATTAGCTCTATACAGTCAGTCAAAACAGGACCTGGAGCTGACTGTGGCTCAAATCACGATCTTCTTATTGCAAAGTTCAGCATTAAGTTGAAGAAAGTAGTGAAAACCACTATGCCATTCAGGTATGACTTCAATGGTATCCCTTATCAATATACAATGGAGGTAACAAACATATTTAAGGGATTAGATCTGATAGACAAAGTGCCTGAAGAACTATGGACAGAGGTACATAACAACTTACAGGAGATAGCTACTAATACCACCCTAAAGAAAAATAAATGCAAGAAAACTTTCTGATGAAGCAAAGGAAAGAAGAAAAGCAAAAGGCAAGGGAGAAAGAGAAAGATACACCAAAACTGAATTCAGACTTTCAGACAATAGCAAGGAGTGATAAGAAGGCCTTTTTAAATGAACAGAGCAAAAAAATAGAGGAAAACGGTGGACTGGGAAAGATCAGAGATCTCTTCAAGAAAATTGGAGATATCAAGGGAATGTTTTGTGCAAAAAATGGGCATGATACAGGACAAAAATGGTAGGGACCTAGCAGAAGCAGAAGAGATTAAGAAAAGGTGGCAAGAATACACAGAAGATTTATACAAAAAAAAATCTAAGTATCCCTGATAACTACAATGATGTGGTTGTTCACCTAGAGCCTGGAGCAATCATCTGCTTCCACCTAGATTCCAGATACCTAGATTCCAGCTAGGAGGTACCCCAGCCTAAAATAATCTTCATGTGTATATTGTGAAATTGGAAACCTGTCCATGGCAAGGACACCCCTGATAGATCATTGCTTTCCAGGACAATATTCTGCAAACATCATTCTGGCAGATCTCCAGTCTAGGTCGAAGAGCTAAAGGCATAGATTGTAGTCCTATGCAATTGGTTGACAGACAGATCAGTTCAACTTGGTGTAGAACTGAAACATTTTCAGTATCATTCTATTCCCTCTGTGGCATACAATAATTTGGTTGTCACAATCATTTTTGTGATAAGCTAAGAAAGTTAACAGAATTAGAACAACAACCAAAAAAGGTTAAATATTCTAATTTACTGAAGTGTGTTGCAGGGAATCTCCTTATATCCCTCTAATTGATATTGCTGTTTTCAATATGAAAAAAATAATGCCTCCAAGTTAGTTTTAAGTGACTTGTAAAGGGGTGCGGTGGCTGAGTGGTTAAGACACTGGTCTTGTTGGCCAGAAGGTTGGCAGCTTGGCTGTTTGAGACCCAAGTGCCGCTGTGTAATGGAGTAAGTTTATTTATTTATTGGATTTATATGCTGTCAAAATCAGAAGACTCTTGGCGGCTTACAATAAAAAGTTCCTGTTATTTGCTCCACCTCCTGCCAACCTAGCAGTTCAAAAGTATGTAACAATGTAAGTAGATAAATAGGCATCATCTAATCTGGTGGGAAAAATAAGTGTTCCATGCACCTTGGCATATAGTCTTCAGACAATGCTGGATCCCTCAGATGCGAATTGGGGATGAGCACCGCCCCCTAGAGTTGGCCATGATTGGCAGGAGAAACTTTTACCTTTTCTTTAAGTGACTAATGCATCTCATTACAGCTCCAGAGTTGAGGAAGAAGACTAAATGAAGGTGTCTTTATCCCAGAAATCTTATATTCTTCTCTTATACTATTCTTTCAAATGACCTGTTCTAAAACAGAGGCAATATATTTGAACAATCCATGAACTGTGAACCAAAAATAAAATCTCAGCATCCTTCTTTGCTAAAATTCATGGGGATTTTATACCTTAAATGGCATGCAATCAAACACCTAGCTCTACTTCTTTCTCAAATAGGAACAAATTAGGCACTGCTGGAGCTTTTCGTATTTTCCTAGAAAACCACATGTTCACTTTAACTTCTATTAGCATTTATCATGGGCATTTTAAAAATTCAGAAGGGTATTGAGCAAAAGGCTGCTTCTGAAATGTTACAGCATTTAAATAAATAAAATAAAATAGAGGCATTTTAACTCCTCCTTGGGAGGAGCTGTTCATTCCTGGTAAATATTAGAAAATTGTTGTCATTGTTTGTCTTGCAGGCGTGCAATCAGAAACTATTGTTAGGGACTTACCTTTTGTAAAAAAAATACAAAGGTACCTCTCCTGCAGCATTCAATGAGGAATTATCAAGTGACCTCATGGCTTGAGCCATGTTTTGTTTAAATGAATTATTTGGGGTGCTGGACTCCTGTTGTTTATCTATGGCTGTAGGATACAATTTGTAAATTTTGACAATAGGGGGCAGACCAAGTTAATGTTTTAAAGGGGGAGTCCTCCCTGCCCAGAGAGGCTCAGAGCTGTAACCACCCCTCCTGGTTTCTAGCTGATGAAATGGCACAGGGACAACTTTTTAACTAAACTGTGTGTCAGGGTGCAGCCTCACAAGTGAGGAGAGCTTCAACGGCTATCACAGGTCCCCTTTCACAAAACAGATAGATTACAAGTTTGTATTCAACTTGGTTGATTTAGAATCTTTTTATTAACTGTTTATTTAATTTTAGCCACCCAGTATGGCTCTGGCATGCTTTCAGCATACTTTTGGCTGCCTTGCCTGTCTAAAGAAACTTTTGGCAGGGTCCTTGGTCTGGGATTTGCACGCTTTTTCCGTCCTAACAAGCATGCTTCAGGCGCCTAACCATACTTAGAAAATCAAAAAGGAGCAAGCTTTACTTAACCATGAAAGGAGTAAGAAGGGATTTTGTTGCTTCAATTAATACCTTTTGTGAACCTAAATCTAATCTGAATCCTGATACCAAAAGGAAAAAAGGCTGCCTGATCTCCTCTCATCAGATTTTTCTATTTGTAATTTGATCTACTCATCTATCTTCAGAAGTAAAGTATATAGGACTTCAAAAAGAATATCTGTATTCCCCTGGAAATTGTAGAACAATTCACATTAAATAGAATATTAAAATATGTGGGCTAAAGGTGATAGAATTACACCCATATTTAAAAGCTTGAATAAGCCTAGTGGGTTTTTTCTTCTCCTTCCTTCAGACAACATAGATTCATATTGATGTATTGCTACAGCTAGCAAAAGTTCTCCAGTTGCAAAAGTGATTAGAATCATCTTGCAGAGTGCATCAGTCTTAGAGATATGAATGTTATCCTGTTCTTCACTCTGGACATGAGCAGTATGGTACCAGTATCTAAGTACTACAAATGTATAATATCTTTGTAGTACAAGTAATTCTCAATGTATAACCACAATTGGAACCAGGATTTCCATTGCTAAGCAAGGCAGATTTTAAGTGAGTCATGCCCAACCAACCATGACCTTTTTTACCATGGTTGTTAAGCAAATCACTGCAGTTGTTAATTGAATCATGCAGTTATTAACTAAACCCAGCTTCCCCCATTGACCTTCTTGTTGGAAGCTGGCTGAGAAAGTCACAAATGGTGATAATGGACCCTAGGACACTGCAACCACCATAAATACATGCTATTTGTCAAACACCCAAATTTTGATCACAATTTTGTGATCAAAAAACACCCAATTTTGATCACATAACCATAGGCATGATTGTAAGTGTGAGGACTTGTTATAAGTCACTTTTTTAGTGCTGTTGTAAGTTCAAAAAGTCACTAAACAAATGGTTGTAAGTTGAAGACAACCTATAATTCTGTAAACTATCTTGAGAAGATAGTTTGATATGTCCCATTTCTCTCTACTGTGTAACAATTGCCCACATTAAAATAATTATTCAGATTCAGATACATTATTGGCCAATTAACACGCAAGGAATTTGACTCTGGCATAGCAGTTCTCAGCATATTTGCAAGACAGCAGTAAATAAAATGATAACAATAAATTAAGTTAGATATTCAACAGTAAGTGTGCCTTCCAGTGTTTAGGAGGTTTTTTTTCTGGAATATATAGTCCGCAGAGAATTGTACAGAACTGTAGAATTGCAACAAGATGCAAAAGCTCACTTCACCAAGGCTGCCATCTGCAGCGCACTTGAGCAAGGCTCTCATATGGATAAAACAATGATTCTCTCCGACTATCCCCCACTTTCTTTCTTTAAAATTTTTCTGTGTTTATTTTGAAACCTCTTGGGTTTTTTGGTAGGAGACTTCTTTACATATATCAGTCAATATTTGCTCAGTTGTGTATGTTACAAGTCAGCAATGTTTAATGTAGAAGGACCAATCATGGCAAAATCTCTATACTGATTGTTTAAGTGTAATAAATGATCAGATGAAAATTAAGGCCTGAGCAAGAACTGGAAGTGCAGGAATATTCAGCGAGGAGTGTGACCTCCTTGGCATTGGCCTGAGCAATAACCAGGATTCCCTCCCTGCCATCCATCCAATGACACCAGTGTTTGATTCTTAGCTTTCATTACCATCAATGAGGACATGTTGTCAAAATCTGGCTCTAAGACACTGTAACTTTGATTTTTCTTACATATGATGAGCTAGCATTGCATGTGACTGAAAAACATTGCCCTATACATTTTGTAAATTGCAAACAAATGAGGAAATTACCTTATGGACCATCAAAAGAACTTTGTATAAATTCATGTACCTTTGGATGGAGCTAGGTAGATTTGGGACAGAAATTTAAAAAGTCAAGATGGCAGCTGCAATTAGTCCATGTCATGGACTTAAAAATGGGTAGCACCAATGTTTTGACCTTTTTTGCCTCCTCCCACTTTGGAAGAAAGAAGTGTTTTTTGAAAAAGAGGAATTGATAGGAAATTTTCAGATTTCTCAGTAAATGTTTCACAGTGCAGCCCTCTCCCCTACGGGTTCATTGTTTTAAGATGGGGATAAATTAGTGAATAAATACAGGAACAGATTTCTAAAGGAGATCAGTCACTGATGTAACAGAATGTATAATAGGAAATAACAATTTAAACCTCCTGACTCAAAACACTATAATTATTTGACTGAATATTTAACATTACAGGTTAACAATGCTTGATTTAATCACTCTACTCTGGGTTCAAATGGATAATTTTATTTTATTTATTAAAATTATATGCTACCCCACTCACTGACAAGGCAACTGTGAGAGTAAAGGCCTTTAGGAGCATAGGCCTTTGTGATGCTAAGCATTTAACTCTGTTTGAACAAACCCTAATGAACAGCTAAATGCCTCCTTTTTTTCAAGAAATGAAGGAAGTTGTATTTGATGCAAATCTGAGGAAGTGGGTGAAATATTCATTATTGGCTGGCTGGCCAGGAAGAACAATGTCTAGCCATTAGTTCTGTACATTGCATAAAATATTTTAGTCTTGGTAACCATAAATAATCAGAACAGCTCACTCAAGCCCTACTTAATTTTTATTGTAAAATTAGATGACCTGGTTGATATGAGAGCCACTCTCTTGAAGTATCCCTAAAATATCTAGTCTCAAAGCTGTTTCTAAGAGACAATTCCCCAAAGCATCTATCAGAGTTTAATATATTTTGAGATTATGAAGGCATGAACAAAACTGCCAAGTTGCATTTCTGAGAAAATGTTGCCTTTTTAGCAGTGTTTCCAAGACTTTGCTTTAAAATCCTTCTAATAACAGTCACAATATATAACTGTTTCATTTTACATGGAAGCTTCAGGATAGTGACAGTTTTATTCTAGTTGTAAGGTGAACAGACCATAGAATAGGAGATTAGAAAATATATACTTTATATGGAAATGTTTATTCAATCTAAACTCAGACTCAAGTACTGCCGTCGTTTTTCATCACACCAGACAATAGACAAAGACTGAACTCCCGTATTTACTTATCCAGATATCTCCTGCTAAAAATTTTTTTGTATCCGAGGTGTATGTTGTCTCTGAGATTCTCAGGCGGTGTTTACAATCTGAGGGAAGCATTCTGCCAATATAGATTTTATGGCTGCACTACAAAATAATTTTGGCAAACCCTCTCTCAAAGAAACTTAATGGATATATTTATGCATGTAACTGACAACAGAATTTTAGCCATAGCGCCTGCTCCTAACCATTGTACTCACAAGTAACACACACTGCTTTTGTACTGGAGGACCTGCAATATGTGTGCTTACATTGTAGCTGAGAAGCGCAATTCTACCCAGTGGTAATAGAATATAAACAGCATTTTATCATTCCATGGTATTATTCTTAGCATAAAATGTTGCATTAAGTTCCCAATCACTAATGCACTGTTAAACTTATTATACTCTTATTGTTTATAAACTATTATACTGTTCTTACTTAGTGGATAAATCAATAAACATAAATTATAAGTGATGGCAGATTAACTCTTGCTATGCCAGTAACATTGTGGAATCATTGCAGGAGAAGCCATTGATTAAAGGTATTGGATAATAAATTGTTAATGTATCTTTATATATAGAATATATATTAATAGTCTAATGGAAGATAATTTAATTAATCATTTTAATCTAATCCATTTTGAAAATAGTACCTAGCTTTCAATAAATGTAATTTATATTATTTCCTGATATTTCCATCAACAGTTTAATACATAACTCTTAGAAATGTATAAAACAAAATTTTATAGATGGCAATTAGTTTTCAGTGGTTGACATTATTCTTTATCTGTGCAACACTATATGCATATTGTACTGACACTTAAAACAGAGTGAAATGAATTCCAGCCTATGGACTAGGAACTTTTAGTGATCTATAAAGGTGCTGTAGTAATTTCTACCAAAGTCATGTGAATATATGTATGTGTATATAATTAATTAATGATTAAAAGCTTGGTAGTTGACGAAGTCTTCCATATCTGAGACATTCCCAAATTCTCACAGCTTTCGTTGTTAGAATGCCACAATCTCCTGAGATTTCAATGTCCTGAATTTTTAGCCATTTTTAAAAATTTAAATTTTATCTAGTTTGGGTGTATTGTGGATGGCTTAGAATTAGATTAATGAATTAATGACCAAAGAATACATTACAATTGTCATATATTCATTAGAGACCCTTCCACACATCCACACAGAAAGAAACAGATCTCAGATGAGCAGAGTTGCTATGGCCAGGATAGTCCTAATTTATGATTACTTTTTCCTCATTACCATCTGTATAGAATATACAAGGAGAAATTAACCATGGAATAATTATTATCTCTTCCAACTAGGTTCATGTACCATATGGAGCCAGGGATGAGGTTTCTATAAATCATGGGTACACATGAGATAGTTCACATAAACTTAACCTTATCACTCTATGGCTTAGCCTTAGCCTGTCATTATAACATCGATATATGTCTAATTTCAAATTTTCAGGAGCCTAGCTAATATTCAACCTTGCATATATTCTGATTGAAACATACATAAAGTGTCGTTTGCTTTTTATAAAAAAAAAGGATGAGGAACTTGACGCTACTTAGATATTCTTGGTCTACTTATAATTGTTAACTGTTAGGCGTGTTCTGTGGGATTGATGCCTGATGGAGTCCAATAACATCTAGACAGTACAGGTACTCCTTGTTTAGAGATCGCAATTGGGACAACAACTTGGTCATTAAATAAAGTGGTCACTAAGTGAAACAGCAATTGTGATTATTATCTTAGATCAGCTGTCCTTTGCTTCACAGACCTGTGAAGATGACAAATGCAAGGATTGTAAAGTTGTAAAGTCATTTTTTTCATTACCACTGTAACTTTAAATGATTGCTAAACAAGGCAATCATGAAACGAGGACTACCTGTACAGATTTTCTTAGAACATAGTGGCTCATTTGGTTGTAAAATCACTTAATCTTCAAATTAATTCCTTATTGCTTATACATGTTTTGTAGTGGAGAAAATAAATCTAACAAATAAAATGGAGCACCTTTTTCCCCAGGGTCAAACCAGTTCACCTCTTTGCTTAACCCTATTATACCTAAAGTGACCCTCCTTGCCTCAAACAAATCTCCTTGCAATCCCATCTAGACCAAAGAATAGAAACTGCCTCATCAGTTCACAGCACAGCCCAAGGGCAGCCCTAATAAGAGAATTGCAACCTAAAGAAATCCCAACCTTCCATCCTCTATCAGTTGATGACCTCAACACTTGATCTCCTTTAGCAATGGACTTCCCGGCTCTTTTGCCCTCTCGAATGACCCATTATGCCTAACAGTAGAGCTCACTTCATATACAACTGATAAGGACCTGCCTAGCTTCCCCAAACAGGCAGAAAAGCAGATCCCTAGGAATTCTGGCCTTGTAGCCCTCAAATCCTTTAAAAATCTTTTCTTTTCCATTGTATACATTGCTTTTTCTTGTAAAGCTTGATTCCTCAATGTTATGTTCCTTTTTCAGGCAGAAAACCATAACAGTTTATTGGCATAATGTAGAAACCATGAATTTTATGTAAATCAGGAAGTTGCTAGTTTGAGTTCTGCTCTGTTATGAACCCATTTAGCTGTATGAGACACATTATTTTTCTCATCCTTAAGCTCTTCCCATCTGTCAGAGATGTACAGAATGCAAAAATGAACAAACAAATAATACAATGCTGAGAAAAACATTAATGTATGTATCAGTCAAACAATATTAAAATCTATTAAAAACATGTCAGAGCTAATATAAAAATATACCAAATACAATACATTTAGTTAATGCTATTTTTTTTGGAAGAAAAGATAATTGCTGTGAGCTAATGTGTATGGAAGTCAATGAGTATGGAACAGTAAAGGTGGTAGGCCAGTTCTAATTCCCAAGATAGAAATGCCACTATTTGGGAGCAATATAATCTTCGCTCTTTCCATATGGAAAGAAATGTAACGCAAAGAGTTTGGCTTGTTTTACTCAAGTAATTCTTATTTATTCTCCCAAAAGTTCTATTTTATGAATGAATCATTGAAGATGGTTGATTAAGAACAAAAAAAGTTAGCATCTTCCTTTTTGTGTCATATTGCATTTCACTGAATATTCTCAATTTGAAAAAGCTGGCGCCATTAGGAATTTATGTAATTGATAGATTATATATTCTGTACAAAACAATAATTCTCAACAGCTTGATTGTGACTAGTTATGACTAGGCAGGCAATAACCTATGTTGGACATTTCTCTTTTTCATCTTAGAGTATATGGGTTTTGGAAATCAAATTTCTAGTATAATTCAAAATCAGTTTCAAAATACTACTGCCTATACTAGAAGGAATGACACAAATTCCTCTTTTTTTAGATAAAAAGAAATACTGGACAAGGATGGCCATTCTCCCTACTGTTATTTACTATTTCAAAAGAACTCTTAGCAAAATAATGGAGAGAATGTTTGGATACACAAGTATTAGAAATTAATGGTGCACTTTATAAATCTTTTTGCTGATGATATTGAATTGACTGTCAACAATTTTTGACAAATTAGGAGGCTGAATTATAAATTTTTCTAGGTCTAAGATCCATATTCTTACATAATCTAATTAAATATTACTTTCTGTATTTTGCTTCTATATATGCTGTTTTCTTGTTTACTGTTGTTCAGTTGCTCAGTTGTGTCCAACTCTTCGCGACCCCATAGACTGTAGCACACCAGGCCTTCCTGTCTTCCACTGCCTCCCAGAGTCTGCCCACCTCCCACCCTCTGCTATCCCCTTCTCCTTTTGCCTTCAATCTCTCCCAGCATCATGGTCTTTCCCAATAAATCCTCTCTTTAAGGCATGAGGTGGCCAAAATATTTGAGCTTTAGTTCAGTACCTTCCAATGAACAATTAAGGCTGATTTCCTTTAGGATTGACTGGCTTGATCTCCTTGCAGTTTATTTATGTACTATTATCAGTACTAAACTAACGAGACCTCATAGAGTGTACAAACTATCATACAGTATGATGATCATATCTACATCATTAACTTATGGAACCATTAATGAGAGGCAACACCTTTCAGCATGCTGATAAAAAAGATTTATTAACAGAGCAGAGTCACGTATATCAGCTGCAAACCTAAGCAAAAAACAAGCAATCTGGCAATTGCTTCAGTTATATGATGCCTGGAAAGATACTTCTGTGAACATATTATTTCACAAGTGGGAAGAATTATAACGATACATGCTTGTTAGTTTTACTTTTTTTAGCAGCATACCTGTGCTATTCAAGATCTCCTCATGAAGAGACAAAAATACAGAGTTTTGTTAACTGCATGGACCAGTCTTAAAATGCTCAGTGACAAATTATATCATGGCAATTCAGGTTATTTTCTGTGCTCTGTAAACTAATGTGACAATACTTATTTCAGATCTACCTCTTAAGCAGAAACATGGAAGATACAGTGCCTAACTTTAGGTTAGGCAAATGTAATTAGTAATCTCAAGCCATTTTCAGTGTAGCTCCATCTTAACTAATTATATCAATTAGTTAATTACTTGATAATGTGGCATCAAGTGAGTGTCAACTTTTAGTGATCACTTAGATTTTTTTCCATGTAACTGAGTCTATGCACCTTGCTACTGGTTGTCTTCTTTTCTTTTCTTTTTTCTTTTCTTCTGTCTTTCCCGCTTTTCCAGAGAGCTGAGTCTTTACATAATGTGTCTCAAATAAAATACTTTGAGACTGGTCATTTGTATCTTGAGTGAGGACTCTGGGCATGCTTTGTTTGATAATCCATTTGTTTTCTTGGCTGTCCATGGTATTCTCTGGAATCTTCTCTAATACCAAAGTTCAAAAGCATCAATGCTTTTCATATTCTGCTTCTTCAAAGTTGAACTTTTGTTTCCATAGAATGTCCCAGGCAATACTATGACCTGATCTTTATAAGTATAGACACATCACTGCATCTGAATATTTTTTCCAGGGCTTTCACGGCTGCTCTATCAAGTGGTGGTCTGTGGTGTATTTTTTTATACTTGCTTCTTTCTGTTCACCATTGATCTTAAAAGTCCAAAGCTATTCACCACTTTAATATCTTCCTTGAAAATTCTAAGGTGTTCTACCTGTTGTCATTAGTTTGGTCTTTTTTATATTTAGTTTTAGACCCATTTTTTTCCTTTGCCCCTTGACTTTGATCACTAAATCTTGAAAATTCTTTGCATTTTCAGCTTTAAAGACTAGTGTTATCCACATGGTGCAGGTTATTATGTTTGTTTCTCCAATTTTCAAACAATGCTCATCTTCTTCCAGTCCAACTTCCCTCAATATACCGTATATTAAACATATAAGTTGAATCAATAAAGGGCGAGTATATGGCCTTGTCTGACTCCTTTACCAACTTGGAGCCAGGCTGTTTCATTATATTCTCTCTTTATTGTAGTTTCCTGCTCTCAAGGGGACAATGACATTTTCTGGGATTCCCATATTTCTAAGCCTACCCACAGCTTGATGTGATCAACACAATCAAAGGCCTTTCTATAATTCTATAAATAATCCTTCAGGTTCAAAGAAGACATGCTATTGTGCAGTTCATCTGTGGATACAGTGCGGAGTCTAGCATAATGGCGGCATTGCTAACCCATTGTGTAATAATTGAGAGTGTTATTCTGTGATTCCTGTCATGTTTCTAGCAATTTTGGTGGTGCCTTTCTTCAAAGCTGGTAGAGATTTTATAACACAGGGTTCACCAGTGAGTTCTGTCAGCAACCACAGCTTCTAGTTCCATTGGCTGAATGTTACAATGGCATAGAATTTCCTTCACAAAAAGTGATAGGTCTATTCAAAAGAATGTGGGCAAAAACTTTGCTTGCAATGGATAGCAGTGAGATATCCCTGTAATTTTCAGTTTCATTTGTTTCCTTATTTTTTATAGAGACCCTGTGAGCCAGATGTTTTGGAATGCCTGTAAGGCATTTGAATTTAGTGCTTTGTAAATCTCAGCAGGAATGCCATCCTGCCCTGTTTCTTTATTTGAATTATCTGCAAGATCACTTTCTTGATCTCATCAATAAAGTGATCCTAGACTAGCTGCTGAGGAATCTGCTGAAGGACATCAGGATCAGTTATGGATTGTCTATTGAGTAGACTGGAAAAATATTCAGCCCAGTGGTTTTCCAGTCCTTTTGATCAGACTTGACCCATCAGAAGACAGCAGGGGGAAGATTTAGAAGGACAATAAATTGCCTTTATAATGCTGAAAATATTCCTGTGGCATGCATGTCTGCATAGTGTTCCACCTGTTCAGTCTTTCTGTGCTACCACCTGTCCTCATTTCTTGCATTCTGTCTGTACTTTGGATTGCAGATGTTTAAAATTATCTTTAATTCAGACAGATGATAGATAATTTTATGGAAACTTTGTATAATTAATAAAACACACAATGAGTTATTTTTGGTACTCTTTGGCTTTCCAGTGTGCACCAGAAAGAATTCAAGTTAAGGGACGTTTTGCCATTGTCTTCTACAAAATATGAAGACTGGTATTTAAAAAAACAAATATTAAGCAATTTAAATGGATAAGATGATGCATTTTACTCCAAATGTATTTGATTTTTACATTTATAGTATTTTGATGAATGGAGCAAATGGGCTGTCCAAACACAGTTGTATGAAGAATAATTCGGCAGTTTAATAATAGAATAATAACAGAATGTTATTATTGGTGAGGGTATCCATAAGAATTTTAATGGCAAGATTCCTGAAAGATAAGCATTAATCTCCATCCTGGCAGATAACATACTGAGAAAGAAAAATCTTGTAAGAAACCTCAAAGAATATATGTAGAGCTGTTGGTCAGTGTTGGTGAAGCAACTGCTGTCAGACATCATTCCATATTGAACAAATAAGAACAACATCAATTACAGACTGAACTTATCTTTGATATAGTGCGCCAAAAAGTACATCTGTTTCCTATGCAGTTTCAAAGGAGCAGATTTTGTTCTCTTTTTTGCTAGTCATACAACTAGGGCTGCTTCAAATCTGTTGTTCTTTGCTTGCCTCTCTATGTGTGCAACTTGAACACTTTAATAATTAGGATTGTGTGGACTATGAAATATGAAAACTATAGCTAGAACAAAATGAACATGTTAAGAGGATGTGAAAAACTGTCTGGTGGGTCTAAAGTATCCTTAAATACTGGTATCTGTGTGAGGGAATAAAGAGTGTATTTAATATTTATTTCTTAACATTTTCTTGGTTTGGTTTATTGATGTGATGTCAGCTTTCTATTTAATTTTCTGAAAATGGCAGAGGTTAATTGCCTCTAAGTTATTTCTGGCAGGAATGCCAAAAAAGATAATTTCTTTCTTTGCAGATGCTGCTCTAGCAGAGCAAAATTGTTTACTGAAGATTTGATTTGGCACTGATTCAGTGATCACTAGTGCAAAGGGCAAGAGAGAATGCTATAATAGATAGTGCAGATTTGTCATCCACTGTTTAATTTTGTAACAGTTTTATATTATGGAGGATGAAGGCGAGAAAATTATGACAGCCACATCAATGATAAAGAAGGAGAAGGAGGAGAGGAGACATAGAAATGCATTACAATCACACGCAGTAATAGATATGTGAAAATGCACATTTTGTCAAGCATGAAAGATCAGGTCCACACATGAGGGTTCAAATGACCAATTTATTACTAAAGCCTATGCACAACTAGTAAATATGGATGTGAGAGTTGGACCACAAGGAAGGCTGAGTGCCAAAGAATTGATGCTTTTGAATTGTGGTGCTGGAGAAGACTCTTGAGATTCCCTTGGACTGCAAGGAGAGTAAACCAGTCAATCCTACAGCAAATCAAACCTGAATGTTCATTGGAAGGACAGATACTGAAGATGAAGCTCAAATACTTTGGTCACATAATGTGAAAAGAGATCTTATTAGAAAAGACTATGATGCTGGGAAAGATTAAAGACAAAAGAAGAAGGGGACAGCAGAAGGTGAGATAGTTCAATAGCATCATTGATGCAATGAATTTGTGCAAACTCCAGGTGACAGTGGAGAACAGGGAAGTCTGGCATGCTACAGTCCATGGGTCATGGAGAGTTGGACATGACTTAGCAACTGAACAATAAAATACACAAGAATCTTAACTAAAAATTAGTACCTAGTAGGTACTAGATGAGGTTCAATGGCAATTGGGAGCATTGGACTTGGTATGTTTGTGGCTACATGGTGACTTTTGGCTAATCCCTCTTTTCACTCCTCCTCCTGGCTCTGCCATCTCTCTACACATTTAGAAATAAGCATTTTGCAACTACGGGGAAGGCTGAGAAAAGTTGATTCATATATCTTATCTTCTTTAGAGGTGCTAACATCTCTGAAGTATTATTTCAGTATCCCCACTCTATACTTTTATAATTCTTAATCGATCTATACTGCACAGCATTCAGACAGAGATGTAATGATATCAAGGCTTGCTTTTAAAGTAGAAGAGATAATCAATATAAGAAAACACATGTGTATTTATTTCTTCTTAGGTTAGTAAATCTGTAGCTTTCTTCAGAAAAGGAAATTGTGCAGCCATGCATTAGATTTTCATGAATAGCAGGAACAAAAATTTGGGGGAAACCAATAAAAAGTTAAATCCTGTTTTAAGAAACTTAAAAGAAATTGTATTAAAAGCATTCTCTGCATCTCTCTGTTGTGGTATAGTTCAGGAGACCCTAGCAGAAACATCACCTTCCCAACAAACATTTTTTTAAAACCTCTTGCATATGTCATTAGGAATTTTGAAAATATTAAAGATACTAAAGTAGGTGAACTAAAATGTATAATTCATTTATATGCTGTTTTTAATTTATAGAGAATTCCAATAATTTCAACTCCAAATCTTATTTTCTTAATGCAAGAATTTGAAATCCTGTGGGAGTAGACTTTAAACTGTCATACATTAGATTTTATGACATTGGGACTCAGTAATAGACATGCTTCCTGTATTTAAGGGTTTGTTCTGCTGTCTTCAGTACTGTAGTCGTAATGATGCCTTGAGTTTGCAACCTTAAGCCACTGCTCAAAACCTCTGTTTTGAGCAGTGGCTTAAGCTTATTTGGAAATGGAAACCACCTGAATATTTTTTTCTTTAATGAGTGATTTTTTTGTGCCATGACATGAAAGAAACAAAATAGCTAAAAGTACATTAGCTACAGTAGCTACTGCAACTCACAGTCAACAAGCTTAATATGTGTATCAGTCTTGAAAGTGACTACATAGTAAGGGAGGAGGGATGAGATGGAATAATTCATAACCAAATTTACCTTGGTTTGCTGTAACCCAAGATACATTTTTCTTCTGTGGTTGAATATCTCTTTGTGTTTGTGTGCACTGCTTCACTTTTTTAACAGCTTTATTTCCTTTTGTGTCAACAAATCTTTCAGCCAAATGTATTCCATCTTCACCCCTCTTTTCTCCCTGCCCCAGCTTATTTTTAGCTTCTTATCACAGTTATTTCCTGCAGTAAATAGTTTCCTGGCATTGCTGCTGGAGCAGACTGATGTTAGGAACTGGAGAGCACATTGTGGCACAGTAGGTGCACAAGCTGGGGGGGTTAGGGGAGGAGGAGGCCAGCAGCTTCAGGGCCAGAGAACGCAGCCCTGCATTGCTTTGGGGCAGGTTCCAAAGTGAGATAGAGCTGTTTTTCCTTCCTCCTCCTCTTTTTCCTCTTCTTTCCCAGTACTGGCCTAGTAAAGCAGTAGAACCTCAGATGTAGAGTAATTCTTTCAGGATGCCTAATCTTGTTTTGCTTCAGGGGCTCTCTTCATTACTGTAACAAGAGAACAGCCTCTGTCCAAATGCCTTGTTGGGCAAAAAGGGGAAAGGAAAGGATCCCCTGAATGGGAAAATGGTCTAAAATACAATTAAAAGTCTCAGCTAGATAGACTCAAGAGGGAAAGCAAAGACAGCAAAAGGAGAGAGAAAACATATGAAAAGCTGCTGCAGCTGCAACATGGCCTCTCAATGCAAGTGGAGTAGATGGATAAATTATCTTCAGTTGTTTAACTCTCATCAGTAAGGTCACCTAGTTGAAAACAAAAAGTTTTCCACATTAGAGGAGTCTGCAAGCTGGATAATATTCAGTTCAGTTTCACAGTCATGTCTGACTCTTCACGACCCAATGGACTGCAGCACACCTCTCCCTGTCCTCCACTGTCTCCCAGAGTTTGCTCAAATTCATGTTCATTGTGTTGCTGATGCTATTTAACCATCTCACTCTCTGCCATCTCCTTCTCCTTTTACCTTTAATCTTTCCCAGCATCAAAGTCTTTTCCAATGAATCTTTGTATTAGGTGGCCAAAGTATTTGAGCTTCAGCTTCAGTATCTGTCCTTCCAATGAGCAATCAGGGTTGGTTTCCTTTAGGATTGATGGTAATTTTTAGCTTTATTCATTATTGGATTGATACTCTGCCTTTCTCTCATTTGATAGTAAAGAAAATGCAAAATGTCATCAAGGCAGCATGAACACAACTAAAGTCCAGTTTAACTATTAACATCTTAAAATGGAATTAAATAATAGTTAAAAGCATGGTGGAAAAGATGTGAGAGTGGGGCAAACTTGCATCTTTCTAGGGAGTGCATTCCACAATTGGAATACCATAGAAGTTGCTTTTCCAGATAGTCAGACTTATAGCAGCAGGATTATAATCAGAAGATCCTCTCTTAATGATCTGAATAAGATCATAATGATAGAGGTAGTCTCATGGTAAGCTGTTTAGAAGTTTTCTAGATCAATATCAACACTTTGAATTGTGCCAATATGCAATTAACAACCAGTGCAGATATTTCAGTGTATAAATCGTATGATTCCTGTAATTTACACTGGTTAAGTATTATCTCCTAGAATCAACCATAAATATTTTTGGATATGGGACAATTTCATAAACACTTATTTCTATAATTATAAGTCTATCAAATTGACATCTGCATTGGTTTACATACAGTTTTTAAAAATAGGCAAAGTTAGCTATCAAATTTATCAATAATTCATTAGCAACCAAAAAGCCACTATGTTATCAAATATGGAATCAGAATCATAAATCAGAACTTAACTGAGATTTTGATAAATCTTGTTCAAGAAGATGTAGAAAGACAGTGTCCTACTTCAAGAGAACTACAACAGAAGTCAGCATTTTCATTGGAACTTGGAAACAAACTAGAAATCAAGAAAGTAGCTTGTACACTGTGAAATATGATCAACAAGTAAGTACCAAGTAGTACTGGCAAGTACAATAAGTTGTTTATGTTCTGAACAAGTTGCAATTTCCAGCAACTTTGTAATTTCCAACAACTTTTCATCTGCGGCTACTACAGGAAAAAGTATCAACTGATTATTTGGCTGGGCAAACAGCTCAGAAGCATCTCTAAGGGAATAATTTTTGGGGAGTGATCTGTGTCATTCATTAATGTTTGTTTCTTAAAGGAATATCTTGAACTTTAAAAAAGTAGAATTAAAACTGGAAGTGATAGATTGGATGGAAACTCTAGTTAGTGATACAACATATATGTAAATAATATCCGCCCCACTTTCATCTTGGTTCAGATACTGGGGTAAATAATACTCCTGAAAAAAATGGTTAAGGCATTCTCTGTTTTTGCACTTTATGTAGGCCTCTGCTTGCTGAAGCTTGGTTCTTAATGTATCATGCAGACCAGATCTGGGTTATAAACTCATTGGTATTTAAGCTATTATGATGATATTCCAGCTGAATTCTTTAAAATCCTAAAAGATGATGCCGTGAAAGTGCTGTACTCCATATGCCAGCAAATTTGGAAAACTCAACAATGGCCACAGGATTG
This sequence comes from Acrochordus granulatus, assembly GCA_032468055.1. NCBI lineage: Eukaryota > Metazoa > Chordata > Lepidosauria > Squamata > Acrochordidae > Acrochordus > Acrochordus granulatus. The sequence goes on from JANHZU010002918.1 coordinate 73,233, forward strand.
GAAAAGATCAGTTTACATTCCAATCCCA
>JANHZU010002918.1:109425-120283 GCA_032468055.1 Acrochordus granulatus
TGCCCACCCAGCAGTTTGAAAGCACGTGAAAATGCAAGTAGATTAATGGGGACCTCCTTTGGAGGGAAAATTGCTGGATGGCAAATCGACGGAGGAGTGACGGAACAGTGAGGCAGAGCAGGAATCTCAGAGGATGCCCCGGATATGAACATTGCCAGCCAGCCGGGGGGGGGCAGATAAAATTAAAAAAAAAGTATAATCCCTAACCAATGTAAGCTGCCAAGAGTCTTCGGAAATTGGTGGCAAAGAAATATGATTAATAAATAAATAAAGCAGGAGAAAATGATTGAGATTGGATACCCAGAGATAAGGGAATGAATAGATGAAAAATGTTGAGTCCTTTTCCTATTTCACATTAAGTATCATGCTTGGTTTGAAGAAAAGTAATGCCTGCAAGGGATTATATGGGAGATGGAATTATTGGTTAGAATTTTAATAATAATTTAATGCTCTTTTTCTGTGATAGAGATGATTCCATACTTATTCAGTAAAAGGAATAAGCTTACATAGCTTCCTGAAAAAAACAGTAAAAGAGATGATGCAGCTCTACTTCAGAAGACGGAAAAAATATGGGATAGGTGACATATGAAATTTTCTTCCCAAATATTGATTTTGCATAAGCACTCAGGAGGTTTCTACAGCTCCAGGGGAGGTGTGCTGTAGAAGATAATTTTAAATCCTTCCCTCATTGAACCCAACAACAAAAACCTTAAATACAAAGGTGCTGGCTTCCATTGTTCTGAGCCTCTACATTGCAGGCAATCCAAATGGCATTCACCAAGAAAGTAATTACCCAATTTGGCACCCCTCAGCACAATTTAACCTGCCACAAAATGGTTTTAACTGCTAAATATTTAGACTGAAAGGAAAATAAAACATGTTTAATTAAAGCTGCCATTGTATTCTGTATTCTCTGTTGTGCCTGCATTGTGGATTACACCTTTTAGTACAGTCACCCAAAAGACAAAATCCCATATGTGCTGAAAGACTTTTAATTAGGCAGGCTATTTCAATATGTGGCACTGCTGCAAATGTTTTTCATTTCTATTACATGTATTTGCAAATAAGTTTTGGAAAAAATCACATCCTTTTGCCAATGTTTTGTTTGGATTGAAGACACGGCAGTACATCCACTTTCTTTTGTAGTAAGCACATGTCCTTATTTACAAAGAAACAACACAAAAAAAGGGAATAGTAATTGAAATTAATACTGTTACACAAGAAATAGTTAAACAAGTGTTTTATGAAAGAGGGAGGAATTTTATTTCCAAAACCAGTGTTCTGAACCAAAAACATTAGAATGACAGATTCCTAACTGGGTTATGTGTTAATCATATTGGTGTGCCTCCCCTTCCTCTATGATGCCCAAATTTATCCATGTTTATTATTGCCATGTTATCAGGTGTGCTAGTTTCAAGCTAGTGCCTTGCTCAGCCACTCACCTTCATGCTGAATGACCAGTGGACTTATTTATTTATATTTTACCTTTATTATTTTTATAAATAACTCAAGGCAGCAGACACACACAATATTCCTTCCTCCTCCTATTTTTCCCCACAGTTACAACCCTGTGAAGTGAATTGGGCAGAGAAAGACTGACTGGCCCAAAGTGACCCAGCTTGCTGTCATGTCTAAGGTGGGACTAGAATTCACTGTTTCCTGATTTCTAGCCTGGTACTTTAACCACTAGACCAAATTAACTTTGCTTTCTGTAGTCTTTATCCTAACTCATATTCATAGTATTATAGTGAGATGCTGTTTGCAAGTCAACCTAAGTCAAAGGCTTAAAGCATTGTTTTAGTCCAATCCAAATCCAAACAATAGATCAGATGATGATTGTGCCTTCCCTCCAACTTATGGTGTGGGTTTGTGTGGTTTTCTTACTCTGTGCCCAGTTGGGCTACTGTAGTATAATAACAAAACAAGTTATGCCAGCCAGATCAAACTTGGAAAAGGATTGTAATGAAACAGTGCCTAGGCATTAGTTGACAGGACTTTCTAAAGCATATTCTCCAGCTAAGTGGAGTGATACAAAGCCACATTTAGCATGCCATGCAAACATAAACTTCAGTGCTCAATTTGGTTGGTATAAAGATCATGTTTTACTCTTGGAGGTAAATGTTGTTAGCATTTTGCCTTTGGAAAAATATGCCAATTTTGGATATGCACAGATTATAAACATTTACTGTACAATAAATATTGTTGTATTGTTGTGAATGGTTTTATTAATTTCTTTATGGCATCACTGCTACTCTTATTGTTTTATTTGCTATTGTTACTAGTTTTGATTGTTGTTGGTTCTTATAGTATGTTATTACCATAATAAAACTTAACTGAAAAGGTGGAATATGCCTCAAAGATAAAGTTAATAAATGGTGTACATTATCTAGATAAGCAAAAGCTAAGAATTGTTTTATAACATTTAAAGGTTTATCTATTTGGCATTATACTAGCAAGCAGGAATATTTTCTCAGACATAATTTTGTTAAAACTAGAATTAAATGTATTATGGATCCTGAAGATTTATATCATAGTCAAATTCTAGAAAACTGCATGCTGGAATCCAGGTTTCTATTATAACTATTACAACAATATTTTTGTCTAGTGCATAATTAAATAATTATCTTCAGCAAACAGAGCAATTCTTGAACTTATTCATTTAAAAGGGTTTTGTGGTGTTATTACATATGCATTTGGAAAATATTGCTTGAAATATACTGTGGATTAAACAATAGTTTCAGGTTCTCCCCTGGATCCTTGGAATAACAACACAATTTGTTGTTATGCAGAACAGTGTTTTCATTGGTATTTAGTTGTTAAATCAAATGATGGCTGTTTAATCTTGCTAAAGGGGAAACTTCATAAAATTCAATTTAGCACTTTTTACAGAAATATAGTCTCAATGAGGCACCACCTACTGTGGTTGGGGGGTTTTCGCAAAGAGTTGGACACGACTGTGTGACTGAACAACGACAAATACCAAAAGCATATTTGTCTGGCTGAGATGAGTGGTGACTTGAATTTATTCTAGAGTTAACTTTCAGGGCTGATGGATAACATTCTCTTTAAAGTAAAAGAAGTATGTCAGCAGTCTTCTGAATTCAGGATTTAGGTAATTTGAGTATTATGCAGCTTTTCTTTTATTTATAATAATTTGATTAAGCATTACAATTAAAAAGATAAAAACTAATACAAATCTCAAAAATGAGAGAATAAAAAGAAAATTGAAAGTGCAGCAAAAGAAAAATATTGAAGTAGAAAAGAAAGAAAAAATAAGAGTATAGTGCAGAAAAAAAGAAAAATATATAAAGAAATGAGTTCCTCCTGCATCACAATAATTTTAGTAACTTATCACCTTCTATTACATACAGCCAACAATAATTTCTTCCCATATTTTATCTCTTATCTATACACAAAACCTTAAGTCTTGTTATTCAGTCCTGATCAGCAAAAGTCTATTTAGGATCGCCAGAAATATTTTATTCATTTTATCATATTTAAGAACATATCTATCTTATTATTTTAATCTAATATATCGATTTTATAATACTTCCTCTTTTAACAATTTTGATCTTTAATTCCTTCAAATAATTCCTGGAGCTTGTTTTCATTTTTTTCCTTTTGTCCCTTCTGACAAAATACTTCAAAACTTTGAGAGGTCCCTTTTGTAAATTCAATATAAGAAAGTTATCTATGTCAGTCTTTTGGTTTGTCATTTGTATATCTTAATTAATAATTAAGACATTAACAGGTTTCATGTTTATATCCAGTGTAACATATTCTTCTATTTCATTCTTATAGTTTGTGATTTTTAACTCCACTTTCAGTCCTATCCAATAAAATTCATTTTTGTTCCTTAACATCTTTAAACACAAGCTATCTATAATGACAGACATTCTTAAAATTAACTTATGGGTCCATTTTTCACAAATATCCTTCAGTGTACCCAATGTTAAAATATTTTGTTCCATTCAGTGTTAGTAAGTCAAATTTAAGTGTTCTTCTCTTTTAATTGTAATCTTTAGTTCCTTCTAGTTCCCTCTAGTGGCCAATTTTCAAAATTCTATCCTATCATTTTTTAAAGATTTCAGTAGAACAGCATTTTCCCATGAGAAGGATTCTTATAATTAATTTAAAAATCTTATTTCAAATCCATCTGGATTCTCAATGACTGATATAAATAAAACCACCAATGGTCGTGGCATTTGACAAGTTATTGTCATGCACTTGTCATTTACTCTCCTTGCCCATGAACTGAATATTTAAGATGTGTATGTGGTCCATCAAGAGAGTAAAAAAAATATGAGTGCTAAATAAAGGTAGACAGGATACAAAAATGAGTGACTAATATTAAAAAGTACATCAAGGTATTTACTTGTTTAGAGAGAGTGAATGGGAATCAATTTGCAAAACAAATACGAAGAAAGTTAAATAAGTTGAAAGGAAAGGCAAGACTGAGAAAGTCATGTTTCAATTGAGTTGATGAGATCTCAAAAAAGGAAGAAATGAGAAGCTTAAAGAAATGGTGAACCAATATATAGAGATAGTGGAAACAAGAATAGTTTGGAAGAATGGAGAGATCTGGGAAGTTTCATAAATGATTTTGATGTATACTAGTTTTATCTATATTTCCTTTTCTTTTTTTATCTCATTTTTCTTTAATTTCTTTAGCTTATTCATTTGCTTTCTGCACTTTGTACATTTGAAATAGAATAGGGTGATAAATATCCAGCTGTTGCTTTTCTTGTTGTTACTTGGAAATATTTCAGTGCTTTCTACTGACTTATTTTTTTAATTATTCTGATATTTTCCTAAAAGTTTGTTAGCCATCATAAGCCTAGTCTATGATATGGTTTTAAAAAGTTATGTTAAAGTAATTTTTCTATTAAACATCTTATATATGTGTATGAAAATCATCCAATAATACTGGTAGCAAAGAGAACAACAGTATATTATAATAAACCTGTTTCTATAGTTATTTAATGCTTGCTGGGTAGAAACAGCCAAGTGTGGTCCATTACAGTAATTATTCTTCTATATCTCTTGAAAATATAAACATACTATGCTGGGAATCTGCTTTGAGTAAATTCCAGTGTTCTGCTCATAAGCATCTGATACTCTAAAATACAAATGCTAAAGGGAAACATCTGGTAACATTACACAGATGATTAATTCTTCAGAAATCTTACGCAGCAGGTTTTCACTGACTTGGAATATATCCTTATTAGAGATAATTGTCCTGTCCTTTTATATGGGTATAACTCACCCCACCATTTCTTGTTGTACATGAATGATTATTTTTTCTAGAAAATGACAGATTCTTCAACCAATTTAATTATTCTTTTGGAATATCATTAAATAGAAATCAAAAGCTTCAGTTATAATCCCTCTTCCAAGAAGGTTAATTTCTGATTAATATATGAATATTCACATATTAAAAACTCTTCAGTTTTTAAAAAGCACGAGGAAATTTGTATTTCATTAAGGAAACCAGAAAATCATTATGAAAGACTTCTCCTTCCTCATATTTGGCAGTGCTTGGAGTTCAAAATAGTCTAAAGATGACAGAACACCCACAGGAGAGAATTAGCATAAGCACAAAGAATAATGGTCTTTAGTTCCAACAACACTGCATTCAATTCTGCTCTCTTGGCTAAAAATTATGAAACTAACTACAGATAGCTCCAGGGTCTTCTGGATGAAATTGATTATTTAGAATTTTTAGCAATCTGGCTTTAAGCCAGGATTTGAAAGAAAAATCAATTGTCCTGGTAGATTATTTTGTTTCCTTGTCAATTGTGAAAGAAAGTCCCTTTCTTTGCAAGTAATTCTGAGTTGCCAAGCTATGGTGGAAGATGCAGTACCATCTTATCTGGACTACATTGCTACCTGGCACTAGCAGAAGACAGCTACATAGGCTTTTCTTTTAGCATTTCTAAATTTAATTGTATGAAGCCCTCTCTTTTTTAAATATCTTATATAACTGGCAATTGGTTCATTATAACTATTTTTTTTAAAAACTAATATAATGGTAAAACCAAGGTAATTTTGTAAAGAAAGAAAGATATTTCCTTAATAATGTAGGCTACAAAGCAGGTAAAAAAGGAAAAATTGTCTATGAAATGGCCATTAACATCAGATCTTTTGTTACAAAGGAGTTTAATGGATCAAAATAAAGTTGAAATGTTATATGATTTTGTTGAATAAATGTTAAGTTTAATAATAGATCTAAATCATGCCAACTGAAAGAAGAAAATGTTTCTCATGTACATTTAAGTATAGTTTTATTTTACACTATTAGGTAAATTAGTTAACAGAGTTTGTCAAAAGAACATAGTAAACATTTTTTTCCAACAACACAAGGGGTGACTCTACACATGGACATCACCAGATGGTCAATACCAAAAGCAGATTGATTATATTCTGTGTAGTCAAAGACAGAGAAGCTGTATGCAATCAGTAAACAGAAGACCTGGAGCTCAAGTGATGAGCTTCTTATTGTATCATTCAGGCTTACATTGAAGAAATCATTAGGCTATTCAGCTATGACCTCAGTGATATCCCTTATGAATATATAGTGGAGGTAAGGAGTAGATATAAGGGATTAGATAGAGTAGACAGAGTGCCTGAAGAACTATGGATAGAGGTGCATAACATTGTACAAGAGATAGCAACTAAAACCATCCCAAAGAAAAATAAATGCACAAAAGCAAAGTGGCTGTTTGATGAGGCTTTACAAATAGCTGAAGAAAGAAGGAAAGTGAAAGGCAAGAGAAAAAGGGCAAGGTATACTGAACTGAATGCAGATTTCCAGAGAATAGCAAAAAGAGATAAGAACTTCTTAAATAAACAGTGCAAAGAAATAAAAGGAAAACAATAGACTGGAAAATATGAGAGATTCTTCAAGAAAATTGGAGAGATCAAGGGAACTTTTGTGCAAAAATGGGCATGATAAAGGACAAAAATGGTAGGGACCTAACAGAAGCAGAAGGGATTAAGAAGAGGTGGCAAGAATACACAGAAGATCTATACAAGAAAAATCTAAATGTCCCTGATAACCATATTGATGTGATTTCTGACTTAGAGCCAGACATCCTGGAATGTGAAGTTAAGTAGCCTTAGGAAGCATTACTCACAACAAAGTGGAGGTGATGGTATTTCAGCTGAACTATTTAAAATCCGAAAATATTATGCTGTTAAAGTACTGCAATCAATATGCCAGCACATTTGGAAAACTCAGCAGTCAAAGGTCAGTTTACGTTCTAATCCCAAAGAAGGAAGGGAAATGACAAAAAATGTTCAAACTACCATACCATTTTGTATGATAGCAAAGTTATGCTCAAAATACTACAAGCTAGGCTTCAGATGTATATAAACCAAGAACTACCAGTAGTATAAGCTGGGTTTTGAAGAGGCAGAGGAACTACAGATCAAATTGCCAACATTTGCTGGATCATGGAAAAAGCAAAGGAGTTCGAGAAAACTTCTACTTCTGCTTCAACAACTATGCTAAAGCCTTTAATTTACATGGACATGGAATATTGGATTGATTCAAAATTGAGAAGGGAGTACGAGAATACTGTATATTGTGACCCTGCTTATTTAACTTATATGCAGAGTATATCATGCAAAATTCCAGGCTGTATGAATCACAAGCCAGAATTAAGATTGCAGGGAGAAATATCAAGAACCTCAGATATGCAGATGATACCACTCAAATGGCAGAAAGTGAAGAGGAACTGAAGAGCCTCTTGATGAGGATGAAAGAAGAGAGTGCAAAAGCTGGCTTGAAACTCATCTTTAAAAAAAATTAAGATCATAGCATCCAGTTTCATCACTTGCTGACAAATAGAAGGGGAAGAAACGGAAGCAATGACAATTTTATTTTCTTGGGCTCCAAGATCACTGCAGACAGTGACTGCAGCCATGAAATTAAAAGATGCTTGTTCCTTAGGAGGAAAACATTGGCAAACCTAGACAGCATATTAAAAAGCAAATGTAGTCAAAGCTATTGTTTTCCCAGTAGTAATTTATGGTTGTGAGAGTTGGACCATAAGGAAGGCTGATTGCTGAAGAATTGATGCCTTTGAATTGTGGTGCTGCAGGAGACTCTTGAGAGTCCCTTGGACTGCAAGGAGATCAACCAGTCAATCCTACAGGAAAGCAACCCTGGTTGTTCTTTGGAAGGACAGATACTGAAGCTGAAGCTCAAATACTTTAGCCACCTAATGCAAAGAGAGCCCTCATTGGAGAAAACTGTAATTCTGGGAAAAATTGAAGGCAAATGGAGAAGGGGATGGCAGAGAATGAGATGGTTAGATAGCATTGCTGGCATGATGGAGATGGGCTTGGATGAGCTCTGGGAGATAGTGAAGGACAGGAAGGCCTGGCATACTGAAGTTCATTGGGTTGTGGAGAGTCAGACATGTCTGAACAACAGAATTAGGTATTGCTTAATCATTCACGATAGATAGTTTTTAGTTTTGTTTTTAAAATGTTTATTTCTAATTCTTTGAAATCTGTTTAGCATCTTGGAAGAAGAAAACAGCTGAAAACTAATGGTAGTTTTGAGTAGATTTGAAATGTTACATTTATTGAATCTGCCTTTCCGGTATGAGACAAGATAAGATCATAATTACCTGTAAACAAGATTGATATCCTGCTTGACAACTGAGCCAATATGGGGGAGAGGCATGTTTTGTAAATCAACTGTAAAATGCATTAGATTTTTGTGAAATAATCTGAATGGGTAAGAAAAGCATTGCATTTATTCTGATTTAATGTCATTACTAATAAGGAAGGGAGGATGAAAAATATACTATCTTTTAAAATACTGGCATAAAAGAAATACTTCTGGAGAATGTAAATACATTAGTTTCAGATGTTTGTGGACACATAATTAGGTTCTATCCCAAAAACTTTATACAGATAGCAACTTTAGCCATGAAAGGAAGTCTTGTCTGCAACTTGGGAGAAAGACAATAACAGATCTAGACATAATATTAGAATATCAAGACACTACAGTAACAACAGATTTGTTTATTGTCAAATCCACTTTTTTTTCCAGTGCTAATAAACTTCGACATTCAGAAAAACTGAATGAAGAAAACCAAATGGTTTTGAATTGCAGTGTAGAAGATGGATGATTGAGAAGAACAAAGATGTTGTTCTTGATCAAAGATGTTGAAGTAAAACCATACTGTCTACCTGAAGCACTAATAACGAAGCTAAAACGTTGTATTGGACACATACAATGACAGATTTTATTGGGGAAGAGCCTGATTTTTGGAAAATAAATCAAAGACAATTGAAAAAGAGGCTGACAGAATTCAATGTGGCTAAACATATCCATGATGGCACAAGCATGAGCTTAAAAATATCTCCAAGATGTAGTTCCTAACAGGACAGTCCTGGTGACATGACAATCTTTGGCTCAAAAACAATGAAAATTAAATGAACAACAACAAGCTTCTTGAGCCACAGGTTCACAAATGAAAACTACTGCAATTAGCATAGTTGGTTTGTTCATCATTCTAAGGATAAAAGAAAGAGCAATCTAAGTTATTCAGAATGATTAAATTCTATTCAGTCAAATCAAACAAGTATTCCAGACTGATAATTGGGAAAACCTGTCCTTGACTTCATTGAACTGTAAAGCTACAGCTTTAAAGATTTTTCACAAAGCACACAAAAAGGTTGGAACATGGGTGTCAAATTGTAACATTTTTGTTTGTTTTCAAATTGTTTTTGTGAATAGGGAAATTCTTTCTAAGCTTTTGAAAAAATTAAAGATTTTAAGATTGGCAAAATTAATACAATACATAAATTTAACAATTTTTTTCCTTTTTCAGGATGTATTAGTTTCTAAGGAAGATATGCCTTTTAATTATTATTAAAATATATTCTTATCACTCTCCTGGATTTTGTACCTAAACTATATACAGTATTCTATTCTTCTTTAGAAGCTGCATATCTCACATTATGACAATGTCATTATTAATGAGGAACAGAATAGTTTTCGGAAGGGCTGACACAATAGACTGATTTAATGTATTCCACCATTTATTTTCCAAATATTTAAAGTATTGTTTGTGGGATGCTTTTAATTCTATTGCTGGCTTTTAATTCTGGCTTTAGTTTCATGTATTTTATATTGTAAGCTGCTTTAAAAGTGGTTTATATTCAAAGGCCACCTATAAACATTTCAAGAAAACAGAATCAAATGAAGAACCACAAGAAACATATATTTTCACTCTATTGATTTTATTTCAGACTTCTGTCTGGTAAACATATTTATGGTGTAGATTGGCCGCCACTAATTTTGACAAAAGACTGCTTTGGCTCAAATATTATGGTATTAGCATTAAAGCAAAGGTTAATGCTAATTGCATTTTAATACAAGTACTTTGGGTAAGCCACCAAGAGTTGTTTTGAATTTGGCGGCACATACATTTAATAAATAAACAGTAACATAAATAAATAAAAAATAGCATAACTATCAGTATATCAACTTGAGAGTTGGGATAAATCTCTGTAAATAACATGGTTATTTAAACCATTTTTTAAAAAAAATGGTATCCATTTTATTTTATGCTAGTGACTCCATTCTGTTTGCCTTAATATAAAAGGATTTAAATACAGTGGTGCCTGACAAGACAAGTAACTCACAGGGCGAGAAACTCGCAGGACAAGCAAAAATTTTAATCAAAAAATATTCTGCTAGACGAGCCGCAACTCATGAGAGGAAACTTCGTGCCAAACCTTGTGAATCATCAGGAAGCGCGCTCTGTATTTCCCGTTCAGGCAACTCCGCGCGAGAGTTCTGCCGACTCTATTTACTCCATTGCCATACCAGAAG
>JANHZU010002920.1:75904-86158 GCA_032468055.1 Acrochordus granulatus
ACCGCGGAGAGGGCAGGGCGGGGCGGGGCGGGGTCGGGGCCGGCTCTGCGGAGCGGCGGCCGCAGGTTTCTCCTCGCCCGGCTGGGAGCTTCGGCCCGGACGCGGCGGGAGGACGAACGGCCTTTGCGGGGAAGGGCCCCCTGGTGGACAGAGGGCGGAGGCGCGGCCTGGGGCGCGGGAGGGCCGGGCGCGCGCGGGAGGGGCTGCTTCGTCCGCTCGCCGCACTTGCGGGGCTCCGCTTCGGCCGCGCCTTCCTGGGCTGCGAGGGCAAAACGGTTTGCCGGACGCAGCGGGCGCGGCGCCGCTCGTCCGGAGTGAAAGGAGATGCCTGTCTTTCAGAACCGAACTTCTTACGTCTAGCGGCGCTTTGCGTTGCGCGCCTGAGTTTCTTTTTCTTGCCTTATTTTCTTTGATTGTTTCAAAGTATTCACTTCGTAGGAATTTCGTTCTTCTGATGTTCTGTCCCTCTGTGTGTCGGACTTGGTTTTGGCTCCGGAGCCGCTCGTAGGTGGATGCAGGAGGGTCTAGTTTAAAACAAAAATAAACGTTCTCTGCATTTTAATAGACGGTTGAAAAAGCAAGCGGAGGCTTAAAGAAAACGAGAAGGCCCCCTACATTTCCGATCTACTGATGGCATAAATGACCACAGATTACTCAGCTAAGGTGCAAATTACTCCTTTCAGATCCTCACTGGGCACAGTATCTTGGTTGCTTTCAGATGATATTTAAAAAGCTAATCGAGTTCGACTTGCTTAGTACTTGGATGGGGCCATCTTAAGGTTATAAGGAAAGCCATCAACCAGCAGATGATCTCAATGTATTCTCTGCAGGTTTGACAAACAACCACCATCATCTAACCCCAACCACACTAACAACAAATATTTCCGCTACAACCATATCCATCCCTACTTCTTGGCTCTCCTCCACTCCTGGGCTTTTACCTCTTCCGGGACCCTCACATCTTGTGATTCTAGAAAAAGAAGTAAGAAGTAAAAACAATCAGGAAAGCACCTGGCCCTGATGGCCTGACCTCTTCCTGCCTGAAAATCTGTGCAGCACAATTGGCTCCCATCTTCACATGAATTTTCAATAGATCACTAGAGTTGTGTTACATCCCTTCATGCTTTAAATGTTCTACCATCATCCCCATTCCTAAGAAAGCCTCCATCAGCAGGCTAAATGACTACAGACCTGTCGCATTAACATCAGTAGTCATGAAGACCTTTAAAAAAAACTGGTGCTGACCTATCTAAAAAACATTACAGATCTGCTGCTAGATTCTCTGCGGTTTGCCTATCAAGCAAACAGAACAGCAGATAATGCTGTCAATATGTCACTGCATTATTTCCTGAAACATCTGTACTGCCCAAGGACCTAGGCATGGGTCTTTTTCGTGGATTTCAGCTCAGCGTTTTAACACCATTATCCCAGACTGACCCAGCTCAGTACCTGCCCATATCTGTAAGTGTATAACCAGCTTTCTTACAGATAGGAAGCAACAAGTGAGGCTAGGGAAAATTACATCTGGTACCTGGACAATCTCAGATGTGCAGATGATACCACTCTAATGACAGAAAGTGAAGAGGCACTAAAGAGCCTCTTGATGAGGATGAAAGTGGAGAGTGCAAAAGCTGGTTTGAAACTCAACATTAAAAAAATGAAGATCATGGCAACCGGTCCCATCACTTCCTAGCAAGTAGAAGGGGAAGAAATGGAAGCAGTGGCACATTTCACCTTCTTGGGCTCCAAGATCACTGCAAATGATTACTGCAGCCATGAAATCAAAAGACGCTTGCTCCTTGGGAGGAAAGCTATGGCAAACCTAGACAGTGTAGTAAGAAGCAGAGACATCACCTTGCCGACAAAGGTCTGCATAGTCAAGGCTATGGTTTTCCTTATAATAATGTATGGCCGTGAGAGCTGGACCATAAGGAAGGCTGATCGTTGAAGAATTGATGCCTTTGAATTGTGGTGCTGGAGAAGACTCTTGAGGATCGCTTGGATGGCAAGGAGGTCAAACCAGTCAATCCTACAGCAAATCAAACCTGATTGACAGATATTGAAGCTGAAGCTCAAGTACTTTGGCCACCTAATGCGCAGGGAGGACTCATTATAAAAGACTGTGATGCTGGGAAGGATTGAAGAGAAGAGAAAAAGGGGACGGCAGAGGATGAGATGGGTAGATAGCCTAGTTGATGTGATAGGCGTGGGAAGACTCTGGGAGGCAATGCAAGACAGGGGGTCCTGGCATAATGCAGTCCATGGGGTCGCGAAGAGTCGAACACAACTGCATGACTAAACAACAACAAAATGGTAAGGGGGCTTGCATAATTCAATGAAGCCATGCAGGACCACCCAAGACAAGTCATAGCAGAGAATTTTGACAAAATGTGAAACACTGCAAAAGGAAATAGCAACCACTCCAGTATCCTCTCCAATAAAACTCTATGGACAGTATCAAAAGACTAAAAGATATGACTCTGGAAGAGTAGCCTCTCAGATCTGAAAGTACTGGGGAAGATCAGAGGGCAATTACAAGTAGCTCCAGAAAGAGTGCTAGGGTAGAATTTAAAAAAAAAGAATGATCTCAGTTCAAAATCAAGGCAAACCATTCAACATTACATTAATCCAAGCATATATATCAACCACTGATTCCCATGACTGGTCCTATGAGGGCCTTCTAGAACTAACATCAAAAGATATTCTTCTCCTCAAAGGGGATTGGAATGATACAGTAGGAAGTCAAAAGATAACTGGAATTACAGGCAAGATTGGCCTTGGAATATAAAATGAAGCAGGGCAAAGGCTAACAGAATTTTGTTAAGAAAATATGTTGGTCATAACAAATAATCCAAGAAGTGAGTCTAAAAATGGACATCACCAGATTGTCAATACCAAAATCAGATTGATTATATTCTTTGCACACAAAGATGGAGATGCTTTATATAATCAGTAAAAACTAGAACTGGTTCTGACTGTAGCTCATATCAAGAGCTTCTTATGGAAAAAATCATGCTTAAATTGAAGAAAGTAGGGAAAACCATTAGACCATTCAGATATTTATTTATTTATACACATATTTCTATGCCGCCAATTTCCGAAGACTCTTGGCGGCTTACATAGGTTAGCAATCTATACATTTTTTATGTGTAATCTAATCCCACCACCCCCGCTGGCCGGTGTGATGTTGCTTTCCGGGCATCTCCGCATTTCTGCTCTGCCCCGGCAGGAGGGTGGGTCTCCTTCACCTAATCGCTCATTCCGCACCACTTTCTCTCTCGCTGCTCACTTCAAACAACCTGCCGAAGCCGGCCAGCACCCACCGAAGTGATACCCGATTTTATCGCTAAAGATATGATCTGAATATGATCTTCATCATATTTGAATATGCAGTGGAGGTACTTTATGGGATTAGATCAGGTAGATAGAGGGCCTAAAGAACTATGTACTGTGCAACATTGCTCAAGAGATAGCTACTAAAACCATTCCAAAGAAAAATAAATGCAAGAAAGCAAAGTGGCTGTCTGATGTGGATTTACAAATAGCTGAGGAAAGAATGAAAGGGAGAAAGGGAAAAATATACCCAACTGAATGCATATTTATAAAAGAGAATGTATATTTATATAAGAGAATAATAAGGAGAGATAAGAAGGCCTTCTTAAATGAACAATGCAAAGAAATAGAAGAAAATAATAGATAGGGGGAAGACAATATATCTTTTCAAGAAAATCAGAGATATCAAGGAAACATTTCATCAAAAATGGGCATGATAAAGGACAAAAATAGTAGGGACCAAACAGAAGCAGAAAAGATCAAGAAGAGGTGGTAAAAATAAACAAAAATCTATAGAAGAAAGATCTGAATGTCCCTGATAAACATGATGGTGTGGTTGCTGACCTAGAGCCAGACATCCTGGAGTGTGAAGTCAGTTGGGGTTGAGAAAGCATTACCAAGAACAAAGCTAGTGGAGATGACAGTATTCTAGCTGAACTATTTAAAATCCTAAAAGATGATGCTGTTTAAGTGCTGCACTCCAAGGTTATGCTCAAAATAGTACATGCTAGAATTTAGCAATATGTGAATTACCAGAAGTACAAGCTAGGTTTCAAAAAGGCAGAGGAACTAATTACCAACACTGGCTACATCAGGAAGAAAGCAAAGGAGCTCCAGAAAAACATATACTTCTGCTTCATTGACTATCACAAATTGGAATTAAGATTGCTGGGAGAAATATCAACAACCTCAGATATGCAGATGATACCACTCTAATTATAGAAAGGGAAGAGGAACTAAAGATACTCTTGATGAGGGTGAAAAAGGAGAGTACAAAAACTGGCTTGAAACTCAACATTAAAAAAACTAAGATCATACCATCCAATCCCATCATGTTCTGGCAAATAAAAGAGGAAGAAATGGAAGCCATGACAGATTTATTTTCTTGGGCTCCAAGATCACTGCAGACGGTGACTACAGCCATGAGATTAAAAAATGCTGGCTTCTTGGGGAGAAAACTATGGCAAACCTAAACAGTATTTACACAAGCAGAGTCATCACCTTGCCAATAAAGGTCCTTATAGTCAAAGGTTTTCCCAGTATAAATATATGGCTGTGAAAGTTGGACCATAAGGAAGGCTGAGTGCCGAAGAATTAATGCCTTCTAATTGTGATGCTGGAGGAGACTCTTGAGAGTCTCTTGAATTGCAAGGAGATCAAACCAGTCAATCCTATAAGAAATTAACCCTGATTGTTCATTGGAAGGCAGATACTGAAACTGAAGCTTAAATACTTTGGCCACCTAATACAAAGAGATGACTCACTGGGAAAGACTGAAGGCAAAAGGAGAAGAGAATAGCAAAAGATGAGATGGTTAGATAGTATAATAGACTCTGTGAATGTGAATTTGAGCAAATTTGAGCAAACTACAGAAGACAAAGAGACCTGGAGCGCTACAGTCCAGGGTGTTGCAAAGAGTTGGACACTACTTAGCAACTGAACAACAATTTTCCTCCCAAAATAATAGGTCGTTGTTTCAATGATCTTATTATAACAACATAACACTTATAGAAACTATATAAACTCAATGAAATCCAATAAATCTGAACTATGGTGGATTCTTTGATGTTCTCTTGAACTATGGTAGATTTTTTGATATTCTCTTTGACATTCTCTAACAAATGTCTTGTTAGCTTACAGACATTTCATTATCCAACTAGATAATAACATCAGTGCTAGTGGGAATAAGATTTGCTCTCGGTTTATCTATAGTAGCTTGCCCTGCCAGTGTAGGGGTTGTGTTTTTCTCCTTGGTAGTTCCTTGATTAGGATGTTGTCTGTTTGCTTGTCTTGTTTCTAGTCTCTGATTAGGATATTTTTATCTGCTTGGTTGTTTGTCTGGTGTTAATCCCTGCTTATCTGGGTATAGGCTGCTTAACCAGGCTGCTAATTTTGATCAGTCACCAAAGATGATCAATTTCTTGGGATTTGACTCTGTTAAATTGCTTTATAATTTCAAAGTAAAAAAAGAAATGGTAGAGTTCAATCAACACAGCCTAATTGTACATGCTTGAGTATAACAAAATACGAGTTTGTTTCAAGCAGCTTTCTTTCTTTCTTTCTTTCTCTTTTTTTCTTTCTCTCTCTCTCTCTCTCTCTCCTTCCCTCCCTTCCTTCTCTTTTTCTCTCTTTCTTTTGATTATGGAAAGTATTTTAGAGTCTTGTTTGGATTTCCAGGAAAACTATTCTTTTGCTTTTAAATGTTTGACAGCAGTGGTGGGCAAAATGATATTCATTACTGCTCTGCAATTCTAGAAAAATATCTGCTTCTAGGAGTTAAAGCCACAGAGCTGAGGGTAGCTGTTATATAATCAGCTGCTTGAAAGGAAAAGAACTAATCAAGATATATCAGATCCAGGGGTGTCTGCAGGGTATGGTAAAATAAGTCCAGATGGCGGCTTCAAGGATGTGATAGAAATTCAGCCTATTTTTTTATGCTGCTGCCCATTCGTTTTACATTTTGTAACTTTTTATTTATTGGCTTTAATTCAGCAGATCCTGCGTGATTTCAGGGCTCAGTCCAAATATGCGGGGAGAAGTTTTTTAAATGGGTTTTATTATATGGTGGAATTTTTAAATTTGGTAAGCTGCCCAGAGTCACCTAGGTATGAGTTGGGCAGTTATATAAATTTGTTTGATAAATACCATGACTTTATATTTAAACAATCAACAATAGTGAGACAGGATAGCTATCCTTTCAATAGCTATCATTAGCAATTTAAGGGCAGTTTATTATCTTTAGGGTAAGACTGGCAATTAATTTTCCCAAGGGATCACAAGGGAAACTGAGACTGTTGTGGAGGGCTAAGGTGGGATGGGTTCCCATCAGCAGGCTCACCAGAACCCTGTCCTCATTGTAAAATTAATGGGAACCCTCAAATTGGAGCTTCCACTGACCGCACCGGACTCCACTGGTGACTTTGGGAGTGGCCAAGTGGGGTTAAGACCCAGCCAGGGATGCCATTGTGAATACCTGCCATCACTTGCTGCCTCTCCCTCCCTGACCTCCCACCCATGCCTCACCACTCATGCCAACCAGGCCCCCACACTTTGCCATCTGCACCTCGCCACCCAAGCCACCTGGGCCCCATCCATGAGCATCTTGCCATCCATGCTCATCAACTATGTCACCCATGCCATCTTGCTGTCCATGCCTTATCAGCTCCTGTGCCTTACCACCCATGTCTCAGCTCCCGCACCTCATTGCCTGTTCTGCCCAGGTTCCCTGTGCATCCATGTGCCAGATAGGGAGAGCCAAAGGGCCAAATCCATAAAAAGCCTAGTTCTGCTCTAGAATTATAAATGTCAGACCCTAAACTGCTGAATAGATGGCATTCATCCTTCTGTCCATACCTATCAGCTTTTTAAATAGCTATGGTTGGCTAGTATGCGACATACAATACTGGACTAGCTGAGCTATTAATTTAATCACAGTACTATTCTTAAGTTCTAATGGTAAAGAATGAGAATACTATCTATTTGCAGCTTTTCAATCTTTATTGTATTTGTTTTGATGATTTTATGTACAGTATGTGTGAAGTTGGCTGAAGTTAACTTTTTATTTTAGTTAATAATGAAGTTAACAACAATGTAAGCTATAGTTTGAATAAACAATAGGGAAACATTAAAGAGGACAGGAACTAGTTTCTTCATTTGTTTGATGCTTCCAAATATTTAATATTCTATAAATGTCTTAAGTCTTTTCTGTTTTCTTGACTGGTATCTTCCTGTTATTTCTGTTGATTAATTGTATAGATTCTGTGTATTGTATAAATAAGAGTAAAAAATCCTCTAGAAAACATCCAATTTCTTAGGAAAATGAACTTGCTTTTCAAATATTGGTTTATATTTATATTTCTGTGATTTTGCTCAGATTCTTGCCAATTTGCAGCTGTTGGATTAACTTAATCCACTTTTTCATTTCAGTTTTGATAACTTTTTACACATTAGTTTTTTTGCAGCTATAGTGATATGTTAGAGAATTCATTAACATGATGAGCTAAGATCTATCAATGTGCTGTTCTTTAAAATAAAGATCAGGAATTAGTAATAATCACTTTGATTTTGGTGGCATATAAATTCAATAAATAAATAAATAATAGAGGCTGACTTATCATTTAGGTGCATCCACCATAGCACTTTTGTTACATTTCAATAACATTTCATTTCTGTGTCACTACTATCCACATTATGGTGATCTGCTGCATGTTTACCTGTAGAAAACTTCGAGCTTAATTTTCTTTATGTTGCTATTGTTTACTAATGCTTGACAGGCCACTTTCATTAGATTTTTTCATTTAATGTATATTTCAAAACGAGAGCCAGTATGATTTGTGATTAAGGCACTGAATAAGATTTATAAAAGTAAGAACAGTTAATGCATCAAATAGAGTTGTATTATGAGTATTTCTACTCATACAACTGTACAGTAATTATTTCCATACTGTTGAGTGATGCAGCTGCAGAAAATTTTGCAAATGCCATAGAGAATCAAGTTTTTTGAGGTGTTGCTCCTTTTTATAAACAATGCAATTATTTTATTTGAACTAATTTGGGTGAGTCTTTCAGAAAAACTTTTTAACCCATCAGGATTTTTAGAAATGAAAAAGTAATAATTTATAAGAAGCCTCTGGGAGTTTTAGCCATGCAAACGATTCTATTTTAGCTTAAACCCTAACTATCTGCTATTACATTCTGATTAATATAAAGCATTTTGCTGTTTTGGTTATAAAATATTTAGAGGGATTTTTTTTGCAAAATATAATATAACATTTTATTATAAATCTTTGATTCCATTTGGTGAGTTCGAAAATGGAATTCTTAAAACATGATTTTTTACTAAATTGTCCAATTGCACCAAATTAACTATAGACACACAATGCTTATCCTAAGAACACTTCCGGATTTGGGCTTCTTTTAACTTCCACAACTGTACTGAAATACTTGAATCTATTACTTTATAAATGAATATTGTCTTTCATGGTTATTCATTCCTGAAAATGCTTTGCAGAGACAGCCAACTAAGAATGGACCTGTGGCACTTGCAGGCAAAGCAGTGACAAAGAATAATCCGGCATCTAAGACTGGAGGGGATGCTGTCACAATCCACCCCAGGGTACTATTAAGAATAACAGCCTTAAGTGTCAGCAAAATGTCAGGAAATCTGTTGTCTAGACCATGGTCACTAAATTCTGAAGCTCAACACTGCCCAACAGATACTGGTCATGAAAGCCTATAAAGGTAAAGGTGACTCTGCCAGTCGTGACCGACTCTACTGTGCGGTGCTCATCCCTGTTTCCAAGCCAAAGAGCCAGCATTTGTCCTGGGATGCTTCTATAGTCATGTGGCCAGCATGACTAGATGCCACAGGTGCACAGGCGCTGTTATCTTCCCACTGGAAGGGGCGGTACCTATCTATCTACTCGCAC
This sequence comes from Acrochordus granulatus, assembly GCA_032468055.1. Classification (NCBI taxonomy): domain Eukaryota; kingdom Metazoa; phylum Chordata; class Lepidosauria; order Squamata; family Acrochordidae; genus Acrochordus; species Acrochordus granulatus. The sequence goes on from JANHZU010002920.1 coordinate 84,886, forward strand.
TTGCACACTTTCGAACCACTAGGTGGGCAGGAGCTAGGCAGAACAGCAGGTGTTTGCCCTGCTGCATGGCAGTGCCAGGTCTTGAACTCGGTCAGCTGACTTTCTAGCCAGCAAGCTGAGCTCTTAACTGCTTGCATCACTATGCCTCTCATGAAAGCCTATACCAGTATATAATACATAGATCTGTCAGACAGTTTCATCCTTAGAGTGAAATGGTATCAAGAGGAACATGACATACATAAAAATTGATAAAGCTTTGATCCCACTGTTGTAGCCACCATCTTTACCATCTTTATTTTTTGGATCGTACCTCCAGATAGCCCTGGGTACATAGCAGGTATTTATGGAAAAAAGTGTCTGGTTTTGAAGCAAGTCCCCCTCAGAATCTGATAACAAGCTGAAATAAACTGGATATCCAAAGAATTATTAATTTTATAGTTATTTCTATTCCTAGGCTAAATAGTATAAATATCTGCTATAGCCTAAGCAATGGATCAGATTTGGTTTCCCAATGTTTACTCTCTATTTAGTATGGGAATAGAGAGCAACTTAATATTTTAATATATTATATTTTAAATAAAATGTTGGTCAAAGCTGCTAACTTTGGATATTTAATACCCAAGTATTAAGGGTAAGGAAAAGGAAAAGACAGGAAGGAAAAATGGCTTAGTTTTGTTCACTATTTCTTCTTCTTCTTTCAGCTGCTCCTGTCAGGGGGCTCCACAGCAAATCTTTCCATCTTCCTCAGTCTTCAACATTTATTTATTCTTTATTAAATTTGTATGCTGCTGAAATCCAGAGACTCTTGGTGGCTAACAACACTAAAAACCTAACATTAAAAACCCTTAAAAATAAAAATAAAATAAACTTAATAAAAAAATAAAAAAACCCAGCAGACTAGCAAGATAGGCTAAAAAGATTTCATACATAAAAAGGGGGGTGAGGATGGCTAAGAATCCATCAGCCACCTCCACGATGATGATGAGCCCCAGGCCATCTCACACAGCCTGGTCTTAAGGCCCTTCCAGAAGGCCGTCAGGGAGGGGGCAGCCCTCAGCTCAAAGGGCAAGATCTTCCATAGGGCAGGAGCCGCGACAGAGAAGGCTCTTCTAGATTCCGCCAGCCGAAATTCCTTGGCCGATGGGAATCAGAGAAGGACTCCTCTGCTGATTCTGGTGGGCCGGAAACTCCCCATTGGGGTGACATGGTTCCTCAGATAGCCTGGTCCCATGCCATGCAGGGCTTTGAAGGTCAATGTTAACACCTTGAATTG
>JANHZU010002920.1:86593-97476 GCA_032468055.1 Acrochordus granulatus
CTACGTCCTACCACCGTCTTGGGTGGCCCTGAACAGCATAGCTCTTAGCTTCACTGAATTACACAAGCCTCTTTGCCACAACAAGGTAATGATCCATGAAGGGGATTTTAAATATAAGAAAATTATTTATGCATTTTTGTCTTTATTTTCTCATAGGAGATGCACACACACTGCTCCATAGTGTATACAGGTTTAAATTTATAGACATTTTCTAGTAAATGGTTTAATGAATAGCCTTTTATGTTAGAACAAAGGCCATGTTGAACTTGCTGTAATTTTCCTTGTATCAAAGAACATACGAAATGCACTTTAGCAACAAAGCCTCTTTCTAAGTGCATAGTTGGATTTCAGTTACACTGTAAGGACTTAAGTTTCAGTTACATTTAGGAAGCTTAAATTCATTCATCTGAGTGTTTTTCCATAACCAGGTCCTTTAAAGTACTTGAGGACTACTATGGAACAAATATAAGCAAACATGTTTCTACTAAAGAAAGAAATTGCTACGTAGATTTGGAATAACTGGTGCTAAGAGCAACTATGTTAGTTCCCAAAAAACCAAAACAAAACAAAACTTGGCTTTACTTTACATTATAATAAATAAAAAGCAATAATTCATACTTTGAACTTGAATAATGTTCCTAATACCAGTTATCAAAATGAAATTTTCTAGAAAAATTTATGGATTACATGTTGTGTTTGGAAATTTCACACGGACTTTCTCCCGGTCCGTGAAATGCATATAGAGAAGTAATCTTGGATTAGAATATGGGTACTTCTTTTCAATGCCTATGAATTCATTACAAGCATTCTGATTGAGGTAACTAGCAAACTGAAGACTTCAGGAAGCTTTGAAGCAATTGCATCCAGCATTTGAACAGTTATGGTTACTTCATATCTATATACACAGGTATTTACAGTGGTTTTCAATTGCAATCATACTATCTTATGGTCTTTATATTATTATAGCATTCACATGAGAGCAATACGATAATGACCAAAAAAATCAAACTGTTTTGCAAAAGAGGTTCGTTCTGTTTTGATGAATTAAGTACTTGTGATGCAAAGAAGCTTTTCATAACAATCCACTGTTTGTTGGAGAAGGTGTGTGTCTCTAGACCACATCTAAATCATACCCCAAACCATAATAATTCTTTTGTTGTGCTTCCTCACTCCCTATAGTCTCTCCTTCCATTCAAAATGTTACTTTGCAATAATTCTGGTTGAGGTGAGTAGTTTGATTAGAAGAGAGAAGGCCTGTCAGTCTCCGAATCTAATCCTCTTCCTTGCATGTCAGTTCAGTTGTAATGGCACTGTGTGCTTCAGCATGCGGGAGCTCTGAAGCTTTGCAAGTAGTTTTAAATTGAGAACGGGTGAATTAAAGCTGTAGTTCTGCTTTAGGTACATGCCAATCTGTTACAAATTATCTTGACATACCTTTGAATTTGCCTGCATCCTGAGCAATTCCCTTGTATTTTTTTTTCTAAAATGAAGTTTCTTAGACTTCCTGGATTGCTTTCAGCCAGCATCTTGTATCATTCCTTTGCTTTGTACAGCAGTATCTGAGTTCAGAGTGTTTATCTTTGAAATATAGAGACAGTTGTAAAAGCAGACAAAAATACAGAGGCCTCAAAATTTTAATTCCCATATTTACCTGAAAATAAAATGACCCTTGATTTAAGATGTCTCTCCTGTTGAAAGAACAGGCAGAAGAATAAAGAAACTAAGGCCTCATGTATACACGTAACCCAAGCTTCTTTGGTCAGACCTGTGTTTGCCAGCTGTAGCTCAAACCAGTGCCCATCCATCCAGTGTCACAAAGCACACATATGTAAAGGTGATTACATACCTGCCAAAAGTCACTTTCCCAAAATGGATAGAATCAAGATAAAAAAAATCGTATTTATTATGCCATAGTGACTAAAATCAATTGTCTATAAAAATATGCAGAAACACACAAATATATACACCCATTCCTCGTTGTCCAGAAGAAAGAAGGTGTATGTGGGAAGGGCAAACTAGAAATGGGATTAGAGGAGGAAATGGGTACAGTGTTCGATGGAAGTAAGGAAAAGGTAAGAAGGAACTGAAAGGAATGGAAAAAAAGAGTGTAAAAAGCCTGTTTTGAGAGTCAGAAAAGACTTAAACCTCATTAATCCAGGCAGTCCATCCATGCTCTTCTGATACACTGATATCTGTGCCATTTCTTCAAAGGTATCCATGCTCTTCTGCTACATTGATATCTGCGCCACTTGCATTCCCACCCATTTCCTTATTTCAACAGTACCTGTGAACTGAAAGGGGAAGGGCTATTGAAAAAAAAGTTATGCCACTAAGTAAATGCAGGAATTGGATCAAAAGTGTGGCGATCAGTGTCAGTCAGTGCAAACAATGGCATGTCTATGGCAAGTGGCACTGGATTTAGAAATTGCTTTATAGTCCAGCTTCTTGAAATATACCAGAAGAGAGTCAAGATGCTGCTTTGAAAAATAAATCACTGTCAGTCAGTACTCCGGTTAAAACAGTATTTTCTGGCTTTCTACCTTATTCAAGAGAGCCAAGTTAGTATAATGACTAAAAGCACCAGACTAGAAATTGAGAGACTGAGTTCTAACCCTGCCTTAGATACAAAACCAGCTGGCTGGCTTTGGGCTGGTTACTATAGGAAGCAAATCACTTCTAAAATCTCGCCAAGAAAAACTACAAGAACTTGTCCAGGCAGTTACCGGGAGTCAAAGCTGAAGTGGGAGGTCTCCCCCCCCGCCAAATGACTATTCAAATGAAGAAATCATTCTCAAATAATGAAGGGGACTGTTCTGCAAGACTTACCAGAACATTCCCATTAAGCTCCAGAATAGCTCAACTTTGCTGAATTGTCATTGGTTTAAAAATAAATAATCGGTATGACTTTTTTTGCTCCTTCCTGTCGCTTTGCTTGTCTATTATTCTCGCTATGGTCATAAGCTTCACAGCATTTTGCTTGCTGGTTTCATTGTATACTGTATAATTGTGCAGTTATACCCTAGAACAAATCTTAAAGAATTATTTGTGTAAACACAGTAAAACCAAATGTTTATCATAAAAAAGTATTTCTGTCATCATCTGATTAAAAAAGACAGGATGCTTCCTATTCGTACTTATAACCCTTGCATAATTGTTTTATCTCTTACCATTTAACAAAGGGGAAAACAAATTATATTTATAATTTCCCATTTCTTCCATCGTTTTAATAAGAACAATTCATGACGAGACTAATTAAAATGATTAGTTAAACTTCTTCAACCCGTATTTTTATGAAACAAGTTCTCTTCAATACAGGAGCTACAGCATTAATGCAGACGTGTGATCCTGTCTACATGTGGACTTCAAAGCACTTAAAATCCTCTTAATTCACAGCTGTTTTTCCAAGGAACCAACTCATTTTGTATGGATCTTATCCACATTTTGTCTTCATTCTGCTTCAGGCATAAACAAACATTTATACTGGTGATATACTGAATTTTCATACAAAATTTTCACCTTCTAGAAGGTGGGCTTGCTTGGGTCTGGAAAGTGCATTGTCTGACAGCACACTAACATACCACAGCTGTTGCCTTTCTTTACTTTTCAACGTGAAGGTCAAAGAGGAAGTTTGGGTCACAGTGAATGTAAGCAAAAGTCCTGCCTTCTCCTATTACTTTCTGTTGTGCTTGAATGCCATTTGGAATTCAGCCCTGTGAACTCTGCCTGGCTAATTCCTCCTGTCGCCCTCCTCCCCCTAGATGCTGTGTGTTGCATTAGAGGCTGGGTGGAGAAGGAGGCAAAATGCAGCTGTTTCCTTCTTTTATTGAAACAGTCTTGGTATGTATGGGTGAGATTGACTTCGGCTTTTGTAATTAGGAACAGCATGGCAGTGATTGGATTAGAGAGACAAGGACTGTCTGGAAGAATATAAAGAGTAACAAGCACTTAAGATTCAACTAATTCCCAAAGGCACAAGAAAATGAGCAGGGCGGTTTTGGTTTCAAGCCAGTTAACAAAATCATCTTCACTGTGCTTGTGTGTGTTCCCCAAGAAAATTGTTGCATCTGGTTCTAGCAAGAGAAAAGATTTGAAATATGGACTCTTTTGCACCCATGGAAGAAAGATGTGTTTCTTTGTCTGGATCAAAAATGGTGCTTTGGCTATATTTCTCTGCCCATCCCTTTCAAGCTGATGTAACTATTTTGAACTAGCACATTCATTATGGAATAATAATTGAAAAAGATATCACAGGGAATTTCTTTTAATTAAATACCCTATACATTAAATTGCAAAGTGTTTAACTTTTGCTCCTGAAGTATTTTTTACATGTGTCCTGTCCCTTCTGTTGTCTCACCTGAGTATGTTCTTACTCAAGTGAAAAAACAGAAGGAACAGAATAGACATTATTGAAAGATCTCCTTGGCCTTATTATTTTGGATAAAAAGAGAGCTTTTGCTTTGGCTATAAAAGATAACAGATCTAATATTTGATATTTAATAAAAAAGGAACAGGAAACAGTGAAGGGAAAGATCATTTCAAGAAACTCTAAGAACAAGCACTTGTTAAAATTAAACTAAGCCAGATAGTAGACTAATGGAATACTTAGTATTTCTCAGCTTTCTAAATGTTGCAAAAAAAATCCTGTTAAACCAGTATCTTGAAACTAGAAAGAATGATTAAATCTTTGCACATTAGGATTTCAATCAGGGTTTAAAGATGGCTTGTAAATCCTTCCTTGTTTGTGAGTTCCTAATACATATGTCTTGAGAAATTACAATCAAAACTATACTCTGCTTAATGTTATGTTAAAAAGAGATCACATACTGATGACTAAACTTTTGGACATAAAAAGTTAATTACAGAGCTTTTAAAACTGTTTTCAGTGACATAAATGGGAAATGAAACTGGGACTTCTGGTCAGATCTTCTCTAAAATTTGTAATTCATTCTGAAAATCTATATAGATAGTTCTTGACTTATGACTGGTCATTTAATGACAGTTCGTACTTATAACAGCCTTGGAAATGTGCTGTACAGCCCGTAAAGCATTTGGCTGTAGTAAAATGTTGTGCTTGTTCACATAATCATATTTTGGGCACTTGGCAACCACCTTGAATTTACACTAGTTGCCAAGCTTCCCTTAATTATGTGATCACCATTTGCAATTTTCTTTGCTAACTTCTACAAAAGTCAGTGGAGAAGCTGGCAGGGAAAGTTGCAAGCAGAAAAGATGGAGAGGAATGGAAATCCCTTGGCAGGCTGCAGGATTGAAATGTTCAGGATTTCAGCTCCATTTCAGCCCCATGAAGGATTTTCTCTCCATGCAAGGAAGAGCAGAGTAATCCTTTTACAGAGTGCAGGAATATTTGACAGCAAAAGGGCTGTCTGCCAGGAAGATTTCGACTCTGTGTATTGGGCCTGGATTGGGGATTTTGAGCAAAGCCATCACATGGCATCTCGCTTAATGATCACTTTGTTCAACAACCAAGACTCCAGTCCCAGTTGTGGTTGTAAGTTAAGAACTACATGTATTATGACATGCAAGAATGAATAGGTGTGATTCCAAAGAAATAACATTATAAATTGTTCCCAAGATGGACTTCAGACTTGTTTGTGCCAAGCATTGAGTAATGGAGAAAATATTGACTAAGGTGACATTTGTATCATGAACACAAGTTTAGGAATGCAACATGGTGTAGCAGTTAATATGCTAGACTACATCAGAGGGATGTTAGACTTCCATCAAAGAGGTCTGCCTTTATCCTCAGCCACAGAAACTCACTGAGTATCTTCTTTGTTATAAATCTTGTTGACTTAAGCCACTTTCAGTTTTTATATATTGCAGAGACAATTTCACTTTACAGCAACATTTTTACAATTCTTTTTACTAGAATTGTAGCATGGGGTAATTTTTAAAATTTGTGAAAAGCAGTTTTACCCTGTCTTTCATAAACCTGGTGCAAATTAAAAGCAAATCAGTAGGAAACATGTATATGTTAATTACAGTAATGCAAACAGTAATGAGAACAGTAGATCAAAAATACCAGTGCAGTTCCCTTCCAGTGCTTAAAATACTAATTAGAATGCTTGAACAAATCTAAAAATAATGTGAGGGCCTTGAGGGAAACATTAAAGAGGGAGAAATCCTGTCTTTTATTTCTAAAAAAAATCTGCTAAATTTTTATCCTCTTCTTTTGATTTTTTTTAAATATACTATCTGCTAAATAAAAATGTGCCTGCTATATCCTGCTAAGGTAAAATCAGAAAATGAGACGAGCCAAACATTTTTCAAATACTTTTCACAGTGTGGCAGAAAGGATCTGCATAGATTAGAGCCTTTATGTTGCTGGCAGTGACAATGTTTCTGTAGAAATCTGTTATTGTTGGCAACAGGAACAAAAAGAAGGCATTCATAAAGCTGTCAATTGCTTTTTCTGTTTAATTTCTGCTAACATACATTCCAGGAATAATTTTGCTTTCTGTCCTATTGATGCAGTATTTTTTTTAGAAAATCTTTCCAGATGCAGTAAGAAAACTGAAATAACTTAAAGAATATACATTTATTATAGACAACTTTTATGAACTAGAACCCATTTCAGCAGATGTTTGGAATGGTGTTGTAAGAGTGGGAACATCAAATCTGGGCCAACTTCAGGATGTTAGAAGAATCATAGACTTTACTATTCGAATACTCATTCAGGGTGAGGATGTTCGTGTTTACAGACAATTATAGATTGGGGAGGTTACTACAAGAACTATTCCACAGGAAATATAGATTGATAATTACCTATAAACTTTTGTCTCTTACTCCAAAACAAATATTCAATAAACACAGAGAGATACTTGCAATGATAAAATGATTAACATATTTACTCTGATAATGTGTGAGAAATATGGTTAAAATCTTATAGTTATGATCTGGTTTTTCATAGTGAAAATTAGTTTTCCCTCCCTCATAAAATACAAAGTTACTATCATAGTAAAGATCTTTCCGGAATGACATTATTTCTTCTTGGGTATAATAATAAAATGCCTCTATTCTTCCAGATTGGTTTCAATATCATTATGCTGTTTTTACATTTTTCAGTAGTAATGCTATGGTTATCCCACTTTTCTGAGCACTAGGACACAAATCTAGAGGTGCTTCATTCTGCTCCCTTTGGAAGGAAGTTGCTATAGTTTTATCCTATTTTATAGTAATTATATTTGTTTACAAATGTGCCACATGAGATTAGATGGAAATGCTTCAATAGGCAGCTAAGTCTATTGCTCTGTTTCTTCAGAGAGAGGCAATTACCAAAAATCTCATGGAACCTAAATTCAATTTTCTACTTCTTTCTCTGTATCCTATTTGAAAATTGCAGTAAATTCTTTTGTTTGGCTTCAGAGATGCCTGGATTATATCACCCTCAATTCTAGATTTGTTTGGGAGGGAGGTTAAGGCTTTGTCTTCCATCCAAAGTATATAGTCAGCTGAGTGATAAGTCAATATCAAAAAGATTTAAAAATATTGAAAAAAGAACTTTCTGAATCTTTTAAATGCCAAATTTTGAATGTATGGGGAAACAAAAACAGTAAATAATCATGTAGTGAAATCCTACAGTTTGGAATCAAAACTGGTTTCTGTCTCCTTGATGCAACAATTTACTTAAATGTTTATTTACATCCCACCTTTATTGGTTTTATAAGTAACTGAAGGTGGTGAACTTCCCATAACAACAACCGTATGAGATGAGTTGGATTTAGAAAAAGCGACTGGTCCAAAATCACCCAGTTGGATTTCATGTCTAAAATGGGATTAGAACTCACTTCTTCTAGTTTCTAGTCTGTTACCTCAATCACTAGATCAAACTGGCTCTCTTATATACTTAACACTTTCACAATTTTATTTTAATGTTTAAGATGTAAAAGTACCACATTCCTATGATGGCTTAATATTTTTGGTTTGTTAACAAGTTCAGTATATAGTTTTCACCTTTTTTTCTTTCTGAAGATGTCTTTATCATCCCAATAGTCTAAAGTTTTTGAGGGCAAAAACTTTAGAGGGCAGGCACCATACACAATTGTCACATTATTATTGTTTTCTTTAAAAATAGTAAAAATGGTCGAAATCTCATGAGAGTTTTAAAGTTTCTGCCAGAAATTTGGACAAAAAAAGTAAAATTTGATAGGATTGTTGATCTTCCATGATTTTGGCGTTTTAAAACATGTTTTTAACTTAAGAGTTGCATACTGTATGCTGCAATGCCCTCGCATACCCTCCATAATAGAAAGGAAGCTGTTGAGCTGTTGATTGAAAAGAAGTAATTAATTAATCAATAGTAGACCAAACAAGTATCTAGTTTTCAATTCATCAGGATAGAGCCAATTTGATGTAGGTGTTAAGACACTGTCCTAAAAATCAGAAGACTTGTGAGTTCTAGTCCTGGCTTAGGCATCAAAGCTGGCTGGGTGACTTTGGGCCAGCTATTCTCTCTCATGGATTCTTGTTGTGGAGAAATTTTGGAGGTTGGGTATTTTACCTCCTCGATAACATAAAAAAAATGTGTTCATATATTCCAGATCATTTTTTTATATGTGATGGAAGAAGACTCCTGGATTGGAGTTGAAACATTTCTCTGTAACATTTAAAAATAAAAAAGTCCAGTTGACTTTTTAAAATTTTATATGCAAGATTTTTTTTTTGCAATTTTGATACAAGACTAGATTAATGAGAATATACATAAATAATATTAAAAGAGGGTATAGAAGTCTAACAATAATAGTAGTAAAGATCAGGGACATCTATAATGTCAACTGTTCCATTAGTCAATCTACAGAGTTTGGTTCATAATCAGGGATCCTTGATGTTGAGATCCATGCTTAAAAACTTATGTTGAGAATGTAATTAAAATAGAAAATGGATGGGGTTGAAACTAAGGCAAAAAAAAAACAGGATAATATTAATTCAATAAATTAAATGTACGAATAAGTCATCCAGATGTTTTCAAAAGATTCCTCTTCTTCATGTTTCTTCAAAAATGTTTTTGGGTATTATAAATTATATTCAGAATTCATATATAGAATTGTATTCAGTTCTTTTAATTGACACAAGTGATAAATTAAGAAGCTCCAGGAATAATATAACAGCATCATATAATCTAAAATAGGGTGCCCACCCCATTTAGTTTATATGAAAAAAAATGGAATGTTTTTTGCTAATAGAAATTAGTGTAGAATCTGAGTTGACAGTGTAATTTTTCAGTTATATTTCTTTACGCTAATATTTTTTTAAACTCATTAGATGCTAATTTTGGGATAACTATACATGTTGATGTTTATTAGTTTGTTTGCTGTTTTTATAAACCACCCCAATGAATCAACATTCTGGACAGTAAACAACACAGGAGGCATACACCATAATATAAGATCCATCAAATACAAATTACAAGAGGTACTGGCAGAATAAACAAAGAACCAAATGACTGTTCAAATAACATGGTTTTAACTTATTTCCTAAATACAGAGAGGAAGGAGGAATTAAACAATTTTCCTTTAAAATTCTGACATAAAACTTGTATGTTTTATGAGTCCCTCTTATAGACTACAACTCTTATATCTTCTCTGAGCACATACTCAAGAGTGTATACTCAGCTATGCCAATTGGCTTTGATCAACTGTTCACAAGTGACATTTTGGGGCATTTTGCAGATTTTTTCAGTTTTGGTGCAGAAGGTGAGAAACTACACTCAGTGGGGTTCCTTTATTGCACATTTATAAGAGCAGCTGAAATCTTTAAGCAAATTGTGAATCACACAGAATTGCCCTCACCTTCACTCACACACTCTTCCAACCATTTACCTTGCAAACAAAGTTGATGAAACATCTGTCTCAAGACCATAGGGTGTTTTATTTGGTGAGAAGTTACATTGGAATCTTTTGTTTTGTTTTATAATCTTATCTACTGCTATCTTAATTGCCTTACATTGCTGTCACTACTTTAAATATTTATCTCTACAGCCAGTATCCTCACTCTTCCAAGATCTGTTTTTCTTACCACAGAAATTTATTTACTTTATTCCAAGAGCTTGGAATAAAGTAAACAAATGGAGAAAGCAATGGAGTTCCAGATAAACATCTACTTTCTGCTACACTGTCTATACTAAAGCCTTTGATAGTGTGGATCACAACAAACTATTTTTTAAAGAGATGGGACTACCAGACCACCTTACCTGTCTCCTGAGAAATCTGTGTGAGGATCAAGAAGCAATAGTTAGAATTGGACATGGAACGGATTGGGAAAGGAGTACGATAAGACTGTATATTGTCACCCTGCTTATTTAACTTATATGCAGAGTACATCATGCAAAATGCTGGCGAGGTGAATCATAAACTGGAATTAAGATTGCCAGGAGAAATATTAACAATCTCAGATATGCAGATGATACCACTCTAATAGCAGACTGTGAAGAGGAACTAAAGAGCCTTTTGATGAGGGTGAAATAGGAGAATGCAAAAGCAGGCTAGAAACACTAAAAAAAACCCCACTAAGATCATGGCATCCAATCACTTCCTGGCAAAGAGGAGGGGAAGAAATGGAAGCAGTAACAGATTGTACTTTCTTGGGCTCCAAGATCACTGCAGACAGTGACTGCAGCCATGAAATTAAAAAGTGCTTGCTCCTTGGGAGGACAACTATGACAAACCTAGGCAGCATATTAAAAAGCAGATACATTACCTGGCTGACATAGGCCTGTATAATCAAAGCTATGGTTTTCCCAGTAGTAATGTATGGCTGTGACAGCTGGACCATAAGGCTGAGTGCTAAAGAATTGATGCCTTTGAATTGTGATGCTGGAGAAGACTTTTGAGAGTTACTTGGATTGTAAGGAGATCAAACCAGTT
>JANHZU010002920.1:105749-118069 GCA_032468055.1 Acrochordus granulatus
TATATATACCTATTAATTTGAAACTTTATAACACTTCCTTATACTGACTGCACATTTACAGAATGACATTGTTATACATTATCTTTACTGTTGTTCATTGTTACTACAAATAGCTGCTGTACCAGAGACAAACTCCTTGCATGTCTAACGATGCTTGGCCAATAAAAATTTCTGTATCTGTATTTCAGCCATAAGTCTCCTAGAGCACAAAACAGTGATAATATCAACCTTTGTTATGTAACCATTTGAAGCTCTGAACCACTATATCTTGAAGGGATAGATTAGAGACATAATCATGGAAAGGCCTATGTCATCATAAGAACTGAAGGTGACTTGATGGAACAAATAAAATCAGATTAAATCAAGTAAAAAATACTGCTGATTGTTCATGGACAATGTACAAGGGCATCTTCAAGAGCTTGTTGCTGAAGGTCAGAAAGACAAAACTCCACAAGCTCTACTTCTTTTGTATGAGCATGTGACATCATGATATATATTCACGAGGTCAAAGCTTATGTTGCAGTGCCATTATTTCTCTTATCTCATCACAGATGCTGTTACTCATGTATATGTTTTGAATTTGAAACCCATGATAGAAATGCTAAGCATTATTACTAAATCATTTTCTAGTTGTTTGGAGTGTTATAACAAATCGCATATGGAAATTTGCAATAAGCCTGCAGAATCATACTCTAGTCTACTGTTGCTTCTCTATAATATAGAACAGAAAAAATAATGGCATATAAATAAGTCCTACACTGCCTGAGTGTATTGTAAAGCCTATGGTTTGTTTAATCATGGTATGTTAAATGTCTGGTGATGGATATACTAAGTGATTCTTGTAATTCTCACATTTCCACAAAGAACAACTTCATGAGAAACAATGCTACAGCAGTGCTAAATGAGTATAAATGCCATAGTTGCTCATGGCTTCTCTTTCAAATCTGCAGGACACAGCTCAAATGACAAAAATTCCATTTTGTTACCTGTTGGAATTCTGTTTGGCTTTCAGGTAAAGGGGCATCTTTTAGTTGACAGATAGTGTTGGATCATCCTGCTGTCTTCTATATGAATCTGGAGCTCTTCAGTAGATTTTATAGGAAACTATATCTACTAATTTTATTTTAATTATTCTTGTTATCTTCTAATCAGAATCATAATTTCCTTAAAAACAAGTAACTCCTGACATCTACTCCAGGGGCTCATATGAACATTATACACTCTTTGTACCACACCTGTGCATATCCAAACTCTCTGCTGCAACTTACTGTCATGGTTTCAGTGTTGGGGACAATATCTAGCATCTTAATGCCAGGAAGCTATACCTTCCACCACCATCTAAATGATGATTTTTTAATTTTTCTACTGATGGTTAGAGGAGACTCAGATTAGCTCATGGGGTTCCCTATCTGATTTCAGCCCTCATCTCTCTCTGCAAGAATGAATAGTCAGCTTTAAACATCTTGGTGGGATTAGAAAATAGAAACAGTGTGGTATAGAAATGTTCTTACTATAAAACAAATCACAATGGCATTATCCCATGGTTCCCTGTAACTTTTTATCAGGATCAGTAACAACTGAAAGTGGACCAGAAACTAAAAGAAAAATAACAATGGCTGATGTTATAGACCTTACATCTCTATTTAATTAGTTACCTTCCCCAACCTGGTAACTTCAAATAATAAAGTTGCAGGAATTTCCACTTAGCATAGCCATTCTGCATGCTAATTAAATCAATTTAGCTTTTGAAGCTTGACACATCTAAAAAATATCTGAGAAAATCTAAAGAGCTGGGTTCACATCTTCGTGCCAAGTCAGTTGTTCAACTGTGATTTGTTGGAGAAGTCATTATGAATGTATTTGTACATCATACAAAGATATAAAACATTGTTTATAAATAATAGTGCTAATGTCATACCATGTACTAAAAGCCAAAAACCTACTCTGGCCTTGACAGGGAAAGTAGTAGGCCCAAGATTTATACTTTTCAAGGTGCTGAGATGGTTCCTGAGACAGCCAATATCTTCTGTAGGATCTGCTGGGATGAAAAAAAAATCTCATATTAGTGAATAGAAAATCCAGCTAGTACTTGAATTGGAGTACCTATTTTTACAGATATTTGATACAAAACATCTATTTTATATCCAGATTGGTACAAGATTTCTTATCTATATAATTTTCTTGTTTTCTTTCCAACAGTTCTTCCCCCTCTGGCTGACCAAATGCTTCTGCTGAATCCTGTTCAGAATTAGTATTCCACAGATTTAAGTCTGAGCTATGCCAAGATCATCTGGAGGATTTGTGTAGAATTTGAGCTGGATTTTCAGAAATGCAGAACAGCCATGAATAAAGTCACATAAAATTAAATATGAGGTGGACATTTTATTTCTCTACTGTCTGTGAAAGGGAATGAATGAAAGAGAAGTTTCCAGTCATTCAGTCATTCATTTTATTTTGGTCATTGATCAGCAAAACAGATCTTTGAAAAAAAGTGTCACATTTAAGATATTTTCAGTTTTCTTCACCTTGCTTCATAACTTGATCTTCAAAGAGCAAAAATCTCATAAGTTTATTGCAACAATGCAGCATGTGTAGGAATAATAATGGCTTTAATGCTCTTTTAAAGAGTAATATTCAAAATGTGCTAGGCTGGGAATTTTCTTCAGGCTCTGCTGGCACATAGGACTTGGTTACAAAATAAGCAATCTGGTGGCTCTGCAATATAAACCCAGTGCAAAATCCCCTTTCTAGTATGTGTCACTATTTCCCACTTTGTTCTGTGATTTCAGAATCACTCATGAGGAAGATAGACCATTGGTAGGATTCTGATATATCTTAGGAGTAGGCTCTATTCCTGCTATAAATTCTGCAATAAGACTAAACAGAAGAGCTGTTTATAGTAAGCATGTTTTCAGGATGGTTACTCTACTAGGTATTCTACCTGATTTGGCTTCAATAGACTATATGCAGCAAAACAACTTAAATTCTCCAGATGCATTACTGCCTTACACATCTCTGTATTTTCCTACTATCAGAGAATCTGAATATGTTTCAACAGATAAAAAAAGTTGTGATTTCAGTAGTGGGTGTATATACTATTTCCCAAAACAAGGAATTAACAATTCTCTCTTTTTTTCCTTCCCAGGAAGCTTTGGGGAAATTCCTACTTCAGTAACTAAGGTAGCATTTTTTAATTTAGTATCAGCAGCTTTAACATGTGCAGACTTCAACCCACATGCCATATGGGGAATTCTGGAAATTGAAGTCCATGCATCTTGAAGTTGCCGAGCTTAGGAAACACTGATCTAAGATAAACCAATTTGTATGTTTAATAAGTTTTCCAACAAGATTCTCCTTCACTTCAAAATCAGTCCTGTCTACCAGCTCTGGATTTACTGAGGACTTTTTAAGAATTCAAAATGTTTTCATTATCTTGGTGAAACTTACTTTAAAATAAAGTTATTGTTCATTGTAGGTTTTGGTTCCGACCACCACAGGTTTTAAAATCCCTATATGCAAGAAATTATATCACCATTCGCTAAAGTATAAACTGTTGAGATCTTGCGGTTGAAATGTAAAGAGGCTACAGACCTTCAGATAAATTTCTCATGCTCTAATGGTGAGACTGTCCCTAATATTGCCAGGAAGGAAAAGTAAAGAAAGTGTGTCAAACTTCCCTTTTGAAAATACTAAAAGATTGCAAACAATGAAGAAATGGAAAAATTGTTTTTTGAAAGAGACAATTTCTAAGCCTCTTTTTTGTATATGAGAAGATGACACTGAGCTTAAAATTGAGAATTGAGAAAGCCTTTTGGATAAAAGGTGAAACGTCTTCTACTTGAAAAATCCAATCCAGATGCCTGTTTTTTAAACTTTTGTTGTGATTTTTCAGGAGTTTTGTCATGTTTTACACACACTTTTACACAAAGGGTTGTATTTAACCCTTTGTGTTTGCACCAAGATTTCACTGAGTGTCTTTACATGTGGAAAGTGCAAACCGTGCACTTTTTTCTGCATTTTGGGATTGAAAAGTTGATTTCTGCTGAATTGCAAGCTTGTTTTCAGTGGTTTTGTTTTTTCGGCCACATTTTGTCAACCGGAGCGAGTGCTTGACGGAAACAAGAAGTGTTTCGAAGAGAAAAAGTTATGTTGCAGATGTAGCAGAAATTCCATTTTCCTCTCCAAGCCCCTGTTTGAAGGAGGGGGGAAGTGTGAGATAAATGATTCTTGATTCCCAGCAGGAAAGTTTATCAATGGCGGGGGCTTTTGGAGAACAACTGCTTTGTAAGGGAGAACTGGAAACATTCACGACTCGCCTGGGAAGCCAAAAAAAGAAAACAAACAAGTTCCAGGTAGGTTGAATTCAATGAAGGAATCACCCCTTGCATCCATCACGGAGTCTTTCAAAAGATGGACTGCTGGCTCCTGTTGCCTCACAACTCTTGATCTGAAAAGGTTATTTTGCATTTTCCTTCGGCTTCTAAACTCAGCTGAGGAGTTTTGCCTGTGAATATGTTGATGTTTTGCTATGATAATTCCCACTGAGCATGCACTTCATGCAGGGCATGCATCCTCTCCTTGCTGGGACCAGCTGCATCCTGTTTTGGAAAGTCTCAGATCATCCAACACACTGTTGCCTGCCTGAATTTGAAGCACAAAGACAATTGCTACTCTGATGCCCAGAACATCATTTTGCAGGACAGCTGCCATCCTCCCCTCAACCTGATGGCATTCCAGGGCTGTCCTGATTGCCAAGTCCTCATCCAAGGAGACTCAGGGAAGGACTCCAACTATTTGGCAGTTAAAGGAAAAGCTCATGAAGGTGGATGAAGATAGCAATGTGGATTTTTGTTTGTTTTGCTAAGCAAGCTGAAAAATGAACTTTCCTCGTGATTGTGTTGCCATCCTGGATAAAGCAAGTCTTTTCACATTGCTGGGCTTGGGAAATGCCTTTGTCTTTCTCCCACAACACGACCATTTTTATTATATTCTACATTCTATTGGAATATATTGACCATATTCCATTCGCGTGTATTTAGTGAAGCCTTCAATGCACCCAGAATGTATGGAATTAAGCCCAATCTGCTTCCCGATGACTCTTACACAATGTGTGCCAGTTTTTTCGCACTTTTTCCTCGAGCGGGCAACCATTTTCCAGTGTGCTGAACATGTGCTAAATGCATCTGGGAGAGAAGATGCTCATCAAAAGTCACCTTAGCCTCACTTTTATTCCTCTATGAAGAAAGCTACATCGTGATTCAGAAGAAATTACAGGTTGCTCAGACTCAGGTTAAATTATTGTACAAATAATGTGTGCTCGTTTGCACCAAACAGGGGGACTCTGAACATGGGGTCGGAACTCAACAAAAGGGGGACTCAAAGAGTGCTGGGAAGATGCTTTTTGGTGTCGCAACTCTCAGGCAGAAAGTCTCAACAGCAAATATACAAGCGTTTCTGTTTCTCTTCCTTTCTGATGTTTCATACGGACGACATACTTCCATTTTAAATTTAGGTATGAACTTTAACCTGTGATGTTCGTCGACCTCCTTTTCCATCATCTCAAAGAATCATTTGTGTGAAAATCGAACACCATATTCTCTTGGTCACTCAAATACCCAGGAAAGAATCAGCTTGCAATCTTGGCAACCTGACCTCCTGACATGAACACACAAAGGCATTGAAATCAAATCTCCCACCCACCCCAAAAGTGCAATCCTGGTGTTGCCGTCTTTGGTGGAATAAAATAAGTATTAGCACCGCCTTGTTCTACATTTCTAAATGGGAGAGACTCTTCTGGCCAATGATGCTTTTTAAATCCTGGGATGCCTGTTTTTCTACACTCTCAGATTTCACTATCTTGACAGATATTTTGGGGAAAATGATTCAGTTCACAACAGCCAGATCTGCTGTCACATCTCCTGTCTCATCCAAATTTCTCCCTTCTATTGCGCCAATTTGAAACTGAGAGCTTTGAAGGAAAGAGCGAACTAGAAAGCAAAGGAAGAGTTTACAAAGGACATCAGAGATTGTTTTTGTAAAAACAACTCGATTTATTCTGGGGGGACTCTGAATAATTCTTTCACTTAAATAAACCAACCAACTGAACGATCGATATAGGAGAGATTATATTTTCATTTGAATAAGCATTCTTAGCTTCATGGCATGAACTCTTGAATGAGAATGAGAGATATGTGGAAAACCCAGGATTGCCTTTGTTCTTAACTGGGATTCTTTTATACCAGCATTAAATTCTGGTGTGGAAAAACAATGGTGGAGTTATCCGAATCCAATACAGAGAGAAAACACAGAATCTCTCTGAGCTTGAACCATGGATCCTGCTCAGCTCATTTGTGAAGTGGAGGGAGAGTTCAGCCTGTTCCTCTGTGTCCACACTCGACTTTGCACACAGGATAGAAAATAAAGTAGATGGGGAAATATATTGATTGGGTTTGAGACTTTACATCTCAAAATGAGTCTTTGGATTTTGGCGGCATATCAAATTAATTAATAAGTAAAATAAAACTAAATAAATAAAATGGCTTTGTCAGCTGCAGGTTGCGATAGTGACTGGAGAATCGGAAAATAAGTTATCAAAAGGAACAGACCAGGAGGAGAACACCTTGTGTTTTTGTAGAGCTAGAACAGGAGACATCCATTGAAAAAGGAGTAGTTCTCATAAAGTGCAGGAAGATTGACTTTCTTGGAGAATTTTGTTGTAGGACTTCTATTGAAGGTGAGTGGTTGAATCCGAACTTCCATTGCAGAGACTAGGTCACTGATGAAATAATCCCCTGGTTTGTAATGATTCTGTGGATCTCCTTCACCCCACTGCAGAGTCAGCAGGCATTTCACTTTGTGTCTCCCTTAGGCTTATATGAGAAGTTAATTATAGAAATCCATACCGGCTCGGTCATCGCTCAGGTTAACACCGTGCTAGATGTTTTTGGGTATCCTGGGGATACCGATGGGGATATCCGATGGGGATACATCTTCTTGGAGGTGGTTGGTGGTTTAATATTCACCTCCCCCCATGTATATGTTTTTCCTGCCCACTAGGTCTGTTTGGTTTGTTTTAAAGATTTTTAGATGTTTTTATTCTGTTTTTATGATGTCTTTTTATTGTAAGCCGCCAAGAGTCACTTTGAATTCAGCAGCATGTAAATTATATAAATAAATAAGAGCTTCAGCTTCAGCATGTGTCCTTCTAATGAACAGCCAGTGTTGATTTAATTTAGGATTGACAAGGGACTCACAAGAGTCATCCAGGTAGAATTGTCTGGAGATGGAGTCCTGGCAACTGGACTTCTTGTCTTGCTGGGTTCAAGATATTTTTCTGCTTTTCCAAGCAGCTTCTTCAGTCTGATAAAAATGTTGGTTCGGGGACCTCATACATATCTTCCAAGATGTCAGTTGCCATGACTCAACCTCTAGGACTCTCAAGAGTCTTCTCCAGCACCACATTTTGAAGGAATCAATTCTTCAGTGCTCAGCCTTCCATACGGCCCAACTCTAATAGCCACACATTAGTACTGGGAAGACCAGAGTTTTGATTCGATGGACATGGTCAGCAAGGTGATGTCTTTGCTATTGAATAGTCTGTCTGGCCTTGCCATAGTTCTCCTTCCTGGGAGCAAGCATCTTTTTATTTCATGGTACAGTCACTGTCTGCAGTGCTCTTGGAACCCCCCAAAATAAAATCTGTCATTGCTTCCATTTCTTCTATTTGCCAAGAAATGATGGGCCCGGTGCCATGACTTTTGTTTTGAAATTCTGAGTTTCAAGCCAGCTTTTGCACTCTCCTCCTTCACCCTCATCATGAAGATCTTGACTTCTTCTTCAGTTTCTGCCATTTAAGTGGTACCATCTACGAACTTAATTTCAGATTCTGATTCATCCAGCCTGGCACTTCACATGATGTATTTTGCATCTAAGTTAAATAAGCAGGGTGACAATATATATCTTTCTCCTGACAAATGCAAAAAGGCATACCCCAGGAAACATGCCAAAACTCCCTATACTCTGTGCAGTGGGGTTAAAATATTTTATTGTCTAAGCTTTCACCCCCATGCCCAAGCATCTCATCAGAAATCTATAAAATCAAATGTCTCTTCAATGTTCTTACACCAGGTGTGCCTGCTGCATGTCTATGTGAGTATGATCTTCTCCTGCCATCTTTCCTCCTTGTTTTGGGTGGTTTGATGTTGATGTTGATACTCCAGAAATGCTACTTTATTGTTATTGGTTATAGAAAGAGAATCTTGAAAGCGTGTCCAAGTTTTTCTCTGTCCCATCTCAGTGTTTGTCTTCTTTTCCTAGAATTAAACTGTAAGCTAATAGGTTTTAAAATTAAATTAACGGTAGATTATCCCCTTAAGAATTTGGAAAATGAGATTTGCACTCCGAATCGAAAGAACGAACAACTTTAAAAAAAATGGATGAGCAACATTTGAGAAAGGGGGGGACAGAAAAAGAGAGATGAGCCTCCTACAACAGCTTTCTACATAGTTAAACAGAAAAAATAAAGGGGAAATGTATTTATTAAAACCTGGTACTTATTTTAATTGTGATGCAAACAGAAACAGAGGTAAATGTATGTGTATATGGATGTGCTTTTTGAGGAACATTAAAGTAGCAGATAATATTGAACTGGATGATTGGGAAGTAAGTAAATTATTTATTTTATTTTGAAAATACATATTCTTCTGGATTCAGTATTCAATATTCTCTGTTTCATTTTGGTATCATCCAAAAGGCACTGGGTACTAGATCCCTCCGAGTAGGCACACTTGTAAGGGGGTTACAGGTTGCTCCTGTACTGTGTACCAGGTTGAGGGATGAAGTTCTACTGCGTGATATGATGGCAAATGCTTCAATGGAAGCAGTTACTTACCTGTGGAAGCAATTACTGCAGAGAAGGAAGGGATGGCTGAAAAGTTCAAACTGAGAGTGCAGATTCAAAACATTTTTGAAGCAATTAAGTGGAATTTTGGGGAAAGATGCACCAAAAGTTAATTTCTATTTTATTTTGACAACAAATGTTGTTTTGTATTGAGATCTGGTCTTAAAAAAATAATGTAGCATTTGGGGATGAAGATGCAGCCCAGCAGCCCAGCACTGGATGCCAAGATGGAGAAGACTTGCACAGCCACCATATACTTCCCCTTGGTGCTTAGGTAGGTGGGTACAAAGGATACCCAGACACTGCAGAAGACCAGCATGCTGAAGGTGACAAGCTTGGCTTCGTTGAAGGCTGCCGGTAGATTCCTGGCTAGAAAAGCCACAGTGAAGCTGATGACAGCTAGGAAACCCATGTAACCAAGGACAAGGTAGAAAAATGCAACGGAGCCTTCGTTACATTGCAGGATGAATTCCCCAGATTGTGAGTACATGTCTGACTCAGGGAATGGGGGAGACGTGCCCAACCAGATGATGCAGAAGACCACTGGGAGACCAGAACAAGAAAGGACGATAGAATTGGTCAGGCTCTTCCCCAGCCATCTCTGTTATTTATTCCCTGGTTTGGTGGCCAAGAATGCCAACACCACTGTGACTGTTTTCACCAAGATAATAGAAATGGCAACTGAGAAGATGTTGCTGAATGTTGCTTGTTGGAAAAGACAAGTGGCAATCCTTGGCCGGCCGATGAAAATGAAGGAGGTCCAGAAGGAAAGCAAGAGGGAAATGAGGAGGATGTAGGAGAGATCTCAATTGTTGGCTTTGACTATGGGAGTTTCTTGGAATTTAATGAAGATTCCTAAGACAAAACCTGCACCAAGGTGAAAAAGAAAGCAAGGGAAGCTAGCACCATCCCCATCTTTTCTTGATAGGATAGGAAAGTTTCAATCTTAGGGATACAATCATCTCGGTTGATATTTGGATGCCGATCTGCTGGACATTTGGTACATCTTTCAACATCTGAAGAGAGAAGGATTAGCATCCACAGTGAAGTACATTCTTCTATGAAATGGATAGATGGAGTGAAACCTTTGAAGGAGTGGATGAATGTGTGTGGAGAAATATTGTGTGGAGCAATTGTTGGGAAATCTAAGTGTTATAATGCAGAAATACACATTCAAGAGGCAAATTCAAATCTTTGTGACACCTTCCAAAGATGTGTTGGCTTTTAACAACTGCCTCATCTACATCCATATTCCAGGAATGGCCTTTAGAGATGAAATCCAATGCACTCATTGCCATCCCACAAATGAGATGGAGAAATGGTGTTTGAGACCTTGTATAGTGGAGTAGTTGGAGGCTGGAGTCAAGGGTTCAGTGGTCCTTTCCTTCTTGAATTATTTTCAGATATTTGTCCAATATGCTCAACTGCTGGTCTTCATGTTTAAACTGGCTCTTAGAGAAGGTATTGTATTAAATTGTTGTTTACAAATGACAGTGCCATCTTTGACACAGACCAAGAAGATGGCCACATCTTCTGTTTGGAAACCTGTTCCAATGGCTCATGGATTCCATTGTTTCTTTTCTTCCATCTCTGCCACGAAAAAAAGAACCAACGGCTTCCAAATTTTTGCAATCTGTTTTGAAGTTGGATGAAAGAATACATCCTCAAATATAAAGTTTTTTTCTGTGACTCTAGACCGAAGTGGAAATTGTTACAAGTTTCATCCAGTTAAAAAAAAGAAAAAACTTCCTCAAATGAATGCAAATCTCTGTATTCCAGGAATCTCAATAGTTGAAGGACTACTTCATCCCTGCTTCGTGGCCTCTCCCCTCCACCTCTTTTCCTTCTTCTTTCCCTCCAACCCTTTCTCTCCTCAGCCCTTCTAATTTCCTTCTTTCCTCCACTTCGCTCTGCTCACCATGTGTCCTGCATTGTCATCCCTTGATTTCCCCCCCCCTTTCCCAATGTGCTGCCATTGAGGAGAGTTAGCCATGAAACGAAGCCTTAAAAACATTGAAGAATAACATCAAGGAATTTCCTGCTCTGCTCAGAAGTGGAAAAGTGGACCATGGAGCGTAGGGGCATGTGCATGACTGGATACCAGTTATTTAAAAGACAAGCTTACTTAGCATAAAAATCTGGATTGCTTTGAGGTGTTGTGGTTGTTTGTATCTATTGCTATCAATGTATGGAGCCTCTGAGGATGAGAACAAGTCTTCGAAACCTAAGGTGAATAAAGACCCTTTTTTAATCCCAATGTGCGAGCATAGTCCTTCAACTTGAAAGTTCCTCAGAGACTTACTGAGGGAAGTTGTGGAAGGAAGGAAGGAAGCAAGGAAGCAAGGAAGCAAGGAAGCAAGGAAACAAGGAAGCAAGGAAACAAGGAAGCAAGGAAGCAAGGAAGCAAGGAAGCAAGGGTCAGTGAAGTGATGAACCCATTGCTGGAACTCTTCCTGGATAAGATTATTTCTTACCACTCATGCACTCATGATAAAATAAATAATATACTGTAAATGAAAAATGATTCTTGAAAAGTCAAATTTATAAATGCCTATCAAGAGACACATTAGGGAAAATGCAATGATCTTTAACAGTCTGCCTCTTTTCTACGGTGTGACCCACCTTCAAGAGTGGAGATGGTTCCTTCTGCACAAGGAAGACAGTCATAGCAGCAGATGGGCCTCCCTTCTTGAGCCACTTTCATGCATCCAGGATGACAGCTTTCTACACATCTGGAAGGAGGCAGAGGCTGAGAGGAGAGAGAACCAAGACCCAGGAAATGAACTATGTTCAGAAATTAGCAAAGGAAGAAGTGATTTTGCTTTGACCAATTAGAAAGCAATCAGAAATGTGAAATTCAGCAAACACATTGAAGTTCATATTTCTTCTTTGTTGCACTTCCCTTCTGATCTTTCATACAGATTACTTGCTTTCATTTGGAATGTAGATATGAAATTTAACATGGAAATGTGTGACGGACTGTTAGCTTTTGCGAAGTAAACTATGTTATTTGTTGATCAGATTTGTCTACCTCACTTTCTACAAATCTAAAGAACAGCTTGTCTGAAAATGGAAGCATACATTTTTCATGGCCACCAAAATACCCAGTAAAGAAGAAGCTCACAATCTTAACATCCTGATCACCTGACATGAAAACTCAAAGGCATTGAAAGCAAATCCCCCACCCATCCCAAAACAGCAATCATGTTTTGGCACCTTCTGTAGAAGAGAACAAAGATGAGCCCCACCTTCTTCAGCATTTCCAACTTGGAGTTACTTTTCTGGTCAATGATGCATTTTAAATCCTGGGATGCTCGTTTTCCTAGACTCCCAAGTTTCAGTCCCTTGAAGGATTTGTTGGGGAAAATGACCCAGTTCACAATGTCCAGATTAGCTGCCAGATCTCCGTTCTCATCCAAAT
>JANHZU010002920.1:142772-153186 GCA_032468055.1 Acrochordus granulatus
GGTAAGGTGGTCTGGTACTCCCATCTCTTTTAGAATTTGCCACATTTGGTTGTGATCCACACAGTCAAAAGCTTTAGCGTAGTCAATGAAGCAGAAGTAGATGTTTTTCTGGAGTTCCCTCACTTTTTCCATGATCCAGCGAATGTTGGCAATTTGATCTCTCGATCCATATGGTACACATTATTTATTTTAAGATTATCTAAAATTCAACTACATTTAATATGTGGTTCATAAGATTATACACACATACACAGATACATATGTATTTACGTACAAGTTAGACGAAGTCCAGAATACAGTGGTGGGACAGATGTAGTGGTGCCATGTGGAATCAATATCAGGAAGAAGGAGTATGAGAAACTGGAGAATACCAGGGCCTAAAGGAAAAGCTAGAAAGGATGTGGAAAGTAAAGGCCAAAATGACCCAGTGGTAGTAGGAGCGTTTGAGGCTATGACTCTTCAGCAGGGGGAGTGGCTCCAACAGAAATACTGAGAGTTTCTGTAGCACTTATAAGATGGAATAAGTGATGGCAAACTTATAATTCTTTTATGAATAGTTTTCCTATTCTTAAATGTAAATCCTGATTAAACTGAATAGAAGGTGATGGCCTACATAGTTAGAAATTCGTTTGTTTCAGATATAATTTTGTGTTTATGAGCCTTGATGATGGTTATGATTCATTCTCTCTCTATCTACAACTGACTGGGTTTAGAAATGCAAGAATGTCTCCAGTTTAGATTAACATATAAATTTAGGGTGCATTAATTTCAATAGTTTTGCTTCTTCCCCCAACATTAATGAACAATATAATTTTGATCACCTTACTAGAATAGTTGCGAAATGTGATTAAATTACTAAAAACTTGATATTTTACACATTTATTCAAATGTCTCCCTTCAAAAATTTTAAGAATAGCTAGAATTCTTAAAAACATTTGACAAAATTCATGATATGGATGCTTGCTGAAAAGCAAAAATGGCTCTTGTTTTTTTAATGTAATATTTGATGTAATGTCTGTGAAGACTCTCACTCGTCCAGGGTAATTGCAAGTTTAAAAAACAGGCATCTGGACTGGATTTTTCTCAAGTAGAAGACGTTTCACCTTTTATCCAAATTAAAAAACAATTTATATCAGAAGATGCAGATTTCAGTATACACAAGTATGTTTGTATGTGTATGTGCGTACACACACACGTGTGAAATTTTTAGGCAGTTCCATATTTTTAAATTTTCCCCAAATTCTTTGAAAAATAACTTGGGATAAATAATATGCTTCTGTTTTATGAAAATTATAAAAATTTCTGCTCCCAAAAAAGGTTTGTATCATTATTCTCATGGACTATGGCCTTAGAAAAAGTCTCTACATATAATCAAGTTTGGTTGGTTTACTGAAATTAACCTGTAACTATAATCTGTAAGATAGGAACACTGAATTCATTTCTGAATGCTTTTTTCCCTTTAATTTATGTTTTCTGTTGTACATCAATACTGTCTAACGTTGGCAACATTTCAAAATACTAAAACATGCACATAAGAAAGTATGTGTTTCAGCTCTTGACATGTTGGTCGATTAGACATAATTTGGTGTTATAAGGCGATAGAAAGATACGAAATTATGAGCACAAGTGTAGTCATCTAATGATATTTCTTATGACAGATACAATAATTGCTGTAGCCAATGAAAAGATTAATGGCTTCATTGCCATTGTGGTCTAAGGCAAAGAGGAGTTTATAAGTGGATAACTTGCACATATAAAACATCAATCAAAGCTCAAACTGCATTCAGGAGATTCATTTTGCATTATTGAAGATACAGTACATTAGTGTCTGATTAATATAGTTCACTACTTCACCTGTAAGTGATCAGGTTACAGAGAAATGTAACTAAATGCATGTGTTATGTTGAAAGTGGTTTCAGTACAATTCCAAGCCATTTCTGTTTAATTAGCAGAGATCAGTAACTCACAAGAGACCCTCCACAGGGAAGGAGGGAAAACTGAAGAAAGCCTTTGAGGCCATGAATGATTCTTGACCAATAATATATCACTTCCTGCCAAATTATGTATTTTCTCAACCAGTTCTGTCTTTGACACTATCTGAATATATAAAAAATGTTGAACAGAAATCTTCTGTCTTTTTTCTCCTGATTTTCTAGTTCTTTCTTTTTAATTGATTTCATAAAAATTAAGTGTGGGAAAATAAAGGTTGTTCACCTTAAACTGACATTAATGGAATCCAAATAGAAATATTAGAAAAAGGATTTGGCCCAAAAGGAATTAGATTCCTGTACTAAATACAAAGCATGAAACCCACATTGGGGTTATTTCTATTTTGTGCATATTTAAGTTACATGACCATGCCCCCCCATGGTTAATTGTCTCAATTAATTTACATAACTCAATTTTCTTTTGTCTTAGCTTTTTGAAACCTCAGAATTCAACAAAGCAGTATATTTCTATAAGGACATTCAGACTGCCATGGAAAGCACTGGGATTAAGATATTCTACAATCTATTTGATTCACAGAAGATGTTTCATGAAATAGTATTTTGCATGTATGACAAAAAAGAAAATTGAGTTATGTAAATTAATTGAGACAATTTTTACAGGCCCTCTTAGAGAAGGAATAATTCATTCATGGAACAACTTGATAGGAAATTACTTCAAGCTTCCATTCATTTTGTGCCATTAATATACATAGTGAATCATAAACTTCATAAACAAAATCAAGCACCAACCAACAAATTCAATTGACATTAGGTATTTTATTTCTCTAATCAGCATTTTTATTTTTAAAAGGGTTTATATTTTGGGCATTCACTCTAAGGAAGTAGTCCATATTTTGAAAGAAGTCAACTTCATAAAGAGGCTGAAATTTAATTGAATAAGGCACATTTAAAAAGAACTAAACTTCTTATGTTTAATTTATTTTACAATATATTTCCTTCTTAGCTGCTTGCTTTATTAGATATTTTTTCAGATTGGCAAAATATCTTGGTCACACTGTAGCAATTATAGATTGCAATAACATGATTTAAATGATTTGGTGTTCTAAAATAATGGGACAGAATATTTGCTTCTTAGATTAAACCAAAATATATTTTTAACTAAAATAACATAATTTCCAGTTAATCTTAGCATTTGTTCAAAAGTATTTGCTCAGTTTTATATTTAGTCCATTTCAGACAACAAAAATATTCAATTGTATGACTGGCAAGTTTAGATAAAGGTATGTTTTTTTCCATGGCATCCACTAGAGGACACTATGAGCTACATAAATAAAACTTTTTTATAATGCTTGCTATATTATTTGAAAATTTGAAATCTAAAAAGATTTCAAAAATCTTTTTAGTTTTAAAATCTTTGTTGTTCTTTTTGTAGTGTAGCAACTTCAGTTGATACCAAAGTTGTGCTTTTACACCCTATCCCACCAC
Organism: Acrochordus granulatus; assembly: GCA_032468055.1. Taxonomy (NCBI): domain Eukaryota; kingdom Metazoa; phylum Chordata; class Lepidosauria; order Squamata; family Acrochordidae; genus Acrochordus; species Acrochordus granulatus. The sequence goes on from JANHZU010002920.1 coordinate 146,207, forward strand.
CCAAAACCTTCAGACAAAATAGCATATTTCTTTCCCATAAAATAAAACTAGAAAAAAGGATCAGTCTTTCTTATACATTGCAATCCTAATGTGGACCAAGCAAGTATGCATTTATTCTGGGACAAAGTTTTAAAATGCAGCTAAAATGGCATTTTAGTGTGTGATTTGTTGCACGGATTTCTGCTGAAAGCTGGGTACTCCTGCTTTTTATAATATAGTCTTCATTTTTTGTAGAAGTCAACACAATTTCTGGAAGCAGAAGAAGTAATAATCATGTGACACCAGGTTAAAGTGGATTGTCTAAGGGATAAGATTTTTTGGCAGCTCACTTTGTGTTGCAAAGAGGTCAGATATTGCAGAGTTGACCCTGTTACCCAGGGGCATCAGCTGGCAAGGGAGAGAAGAGTGTCAAAAAAGTAAGTAAAGTAGCCTTGGGTAATGAAAACCCTGCCCTACTTTTAAGTGCATCCAAAAATGTTCTTGCTATGATGTAGGATTGCATTCTGCTATAAAGACTTTTTTGCGTGTGATGCTTTTGAGTCAATATTGACTCCTGGCAACTGCCTGGATGAAACCCTGCAATTTTCTTGGCGAAATTTCAGAAATGATTTTCCATTGCCTCCTTCTTAGGACTGAGAGAATGACCCAAGATTACCCTTAGCCACTTAGTGCCTAAGTGGCGAGTAGAACACACAGTCTCCTAGTTTCTAACCTAATGCCTTAACCATGACACCAAATTGGTTCATAGAAACTATATGCCCTGTTAATCCTGGAGTAGACTAAGAAGAACAGAATGGTGTCTTTATTGTACATGGTTTTCCTTTTCTGGAAGTCATCAGTGTTTGCTTATGTACACTTATCATTACTATCCATAGTAGTTGTTGTGATTGGTAAACTTATCTGGACTAAGCGGTCTATGGCATCTTGCACGTGAAAACTTCCAATAAAGTTGTAAATTGAGCTGCTTTAGTAATTCTCACAAAGGAGTGAAACTTGAATAAATACAGTTATTGGAATGTTTGTGTTAATCTTTCTGCTGGTCTATTGTAGTTATGCATGCTTATTTGGAATCTGCCAACAATATTCCTAATTTCAAGAAGAAAATTTTCCTTTAAAATATATTAAATATTTAAACAAGAATTTATACTCTAAAAAGTATATTAGCAAGAAAATAAAACTTATAATTTCTCATCGTATTATTTGTATGTCTAAAGATGCAAAGAAATGATTAAAATATGTTAATGAAAACTGATGAATAAAATTCTACAATTAAATGTACAAAAATAACTGGATAGATTTTTTTGTTCAAATAAATACCACCATGCAAGAGATAATTGATTATGTGAAATCTTTACTGTAAAATTCCATGAAAAATATTTAATGCAAAAAAGTTGATCAGATGAATGTTTGTATCTTATATTCAAGCTTTTTTTTTAAAAAAACCCTACATCCTAATAGCATAGGCTTTGTATATTTGTCAGTCTAATATAACTGAATATTTTTCCCATTGGCAGATTTACTATAATCCATAATTCAGTGGATTATTCCAAGGATATTAACACATTTTTGAGAAAACAAGAAATATTTTTTTTAAAAAAGAATGTGTATTCTTTTTTTAAATATACAAGTAACTTTCTGGTATGAAGCTATTTGATACGTAAATTAAACTATCCATGGATTATAGTTCGTGAGATTTTTCTACTCATAGCTAAGAACATCTATTAAAATACCTTGGAGAACTACAATTATTATGATGCAGTGCTTACATGTTCCTTTTTAATTTATTTCAATAAATATTTTTCATAATAAATCTGTTATATGGGAAGGCATTGGTAATATATATAGAATTTATTGTAGGTTGCTGATCAGACTTTCCATTAGCAACCCCTAATGAGTTTGCAAATCCTCATAATATTTATGTGGCCAGACCTAAAATCAGTTACCCCCAAACAGGCAATGTTTTCAGGAGAGCAGGAAAATATTCCATATAAACAATCCTTACAAAAGGTCTAGCAGTGTGCAAAGAGTGTGAGGCAATACCAAAGGGTATCTTAAATGTAAGCCAAGGAAAATTTTTCCCAGGGTGATAACAGCATATATGTAGGCACTGGAGCTTGAAGAAGTGAGTTATGAAGTGTGGAAAGGTATCGTTCAGAAAAATGCAGCCACTTTCTGAGTCTGAAAGTAAATACTCCCCAGGCTAAATGGGTAAGATATATGAAAAAATCTTAAGTGGATGGCTGAATGTGTAACCTGAAGAAATCTACCTAGCTTTTATATAGACATATCTTTATTGAGAAAACTTCTGTTCCTAGGAGATACAACTCTGGGATCCAGAAAGAAAAGCAAAATTGAATGGTGTCGGATTTCGGCGGCATACAAATTTAATAAATAAATAGATTTGATAGCTTATTACTTAATTACTTGACTCTCACTGAGTTCAAAGAGACTGATTTCTCATTCTGTGCAGAGGATTTCAGAAATGTTTTCCAAGAGTAATTCATGAATGATTTATGTTCAAGCACTGTGCTGCTTTAGTTGAGATCCAACATAAAGTGTTTGCTATCATGGAGTGCTTGTTAGAAGAAAGTTACAGAGGACTAATTTAGTTTTACTTCTAGCACAGACATCACCTCCAAAGTTGGCATTTGCTTTACTGCTATCTACAAATATTATAGTTATGCCTCACTAAAGAGGGTTTTTTTTTACTTTACATTTTTATTATTGGTAGGAGTTACAAAACCTGGAAAAAGCTTGGACCTCTCTTGGTCTCTGAGAAAAGCTCAAGTAGGAAGGCTAAATCCACTTTTTCTGTAAGTGATGATAATAAAATCTTCCAAATCCAATTTTGCTGTTCCTCCTTCTCCTTTTTAGACCATAGTAAATAAGGGAGGCTTCAGCCTGGAATCTTGTTGCTTGGACTTAAAAAAGTATTTTAGTTGCTTTTGTCCTGGCCATAATGGTAACTACTTCATTATCAACTAATTTAGCTAAGAGTGGGAGATCCAACGATTTTTTCTTTATCTCTCTTGCTGACAATTTCCTGTTTCAGAAGAAGGATGAAGAAACAAGGGATTCAGCTATTCTGGACTTAGTCCTGATCAACAGAAAAACACTGGTTAGTGGACAGATGTGTCAAATATTTTGGGAAAAGTGACCAGGTCATGTTAGCAAGAAGAGCAAAAGCAGAGAAGTTGTTAGGTGCAAAGGATCAGGATCAGGCAATACAGTTCAAGCTAACTAACTTATTCATCTATATTTTATAAATTCTTATATATTTTATATATTCTTATTTAGAAGAATTTCTCCAACTGCCAGTTGGATACCTGCACTCCTAAGATAAGATTCAAGGGTCTTCAGGAAAGGTTGGGCTTCTGATACATGAGCATGTATAGTAACTCAAGACTGATTCTCCAGTTCACCCATGGCTCTACCAATAGTATGAATTTGAGAAAGACTAATTTTAATTAACTTGAGCAAACTCATTGACAAGCTGAAAAGCAAAAAAGAGATTAAAAAAGCAAAAAAAGAGAGATAAAAATAAAGTGGCATGAATGTGATTCATAAAGGAAAATAAACTGATAGTTCAAGGCTGAAAGGTTGGAGTCAGGAGCACTAGAACTCTGAAATGAAGCTAGTAAGGAATGGAACATGTAATAGGAATTTGGAAAGGGGAAAGTGAATACCGTATGTGCAAAATATAAGTCAAGAAGTCTGTTGCATGGAGAAGTTGGGAAATTATACAGGTGGTCCAATATAGCAGTCACAATTGGGATCTATAACTTGATCATTAAGTGAACTAGTCATTAAGTGAAACTGTCATTATGCTTATGATTTTACTTCAACTTTTCTTTACTTTACAGACCTGTGAAGGTTATAAATGCAAAAATTAGTCATAAAGTTATTTTTTCTCACTATCATAACTGAGAACTGTCACTAAGTGAGGAAGTTGCTAAATGAAGACTACCTGTAATGGAGAACAGGGAAAAGGATGAAACTTCTGAACATCTTAAGGTGTCTTTCTTGTTTCAGAAGTCCTTCCTAACATGATAGATGAAACAGAAGGAAACATAATTCAGGACTGATAAAGATACAGCAAGAACCTATCTTGTTATCTTTGACAGTTCAAATACTAGAGCCAGATGAATTATACTCCATATCAAAGAAGTCAGAATCTTGGACTTGTTAGCTGTAATCTTTGAAAACTCCTAGAGAATTAGTGAGGTGCCCAAAACTGGAAAAGAGCAGAGCAAACATATTCCTATTGTCTTAATTCTCAGTGTGGGGAAATGATATACTAGATAGTTTAACACAGTGTTTTTGAAACTTAGCAACTTTAAGACAGGTAGATTTCATTTCCCAGAATTCTTACATCATAAAATAGCCAAGTTAACATCTATACTAGAATATATGGTCAAACAACATGTTTGCAAGAATTTAGAAAAGATACACCACCATTACCAGAAAACAATGTGGGTTGAAAAAGAAGAAATCTGTGGCAGAACAACTGAACCCATAGGTCAAAGCCTGAGGGAGGGGAGAAATTTCCTTTCCTAGAAGCTATCTATATTTTTATGCTCAGTCCTATGTCCTGTTTTGGAATAATGATTTAATTATTCCTGATGCCACCTTTATCTTCTAGAGACCTCTTACCTGCTTGTCTTATCTAAACTTAGTGGGTGATAAAATGGGCCTTTCAGTCACCTTTCTATTAATTTTCTATTATTTTTTTGCTTGTTTTGTTTCATTTTGGGGGATGGAGGAGTTAGGAACTAGTGTATCTGGGGTTAAAGACAAGCTGCACATAAAGGTGATGATGAACAGCGGAAGATCTTGTGAGAGACTAGAAGCTGAGCTACTTTGGGAGAAGATAGTGAGGAGAGTTTTATATGGCTCTGCACTCTGCCATCTGCACTCAACCCATTTCCTAGTTATCAAACCCCAGGGACCCAGAATTTCATCTATTGCTGTTGAATCCAAGTTGGCTTCTCTTATCCGTTATCTTGTAGGTATCACCAAGATCTGGCCACTTGGGTTTCACTGTGGTGCAGAGGCTTTGAATGGCTATAGTATTCCAGAAGAGTCTGATGGCTTTCAAAAATGCTGTTTTGCAAATAACTGCTTGTAAGATTCTGCTGTTTGATTCTGGAGATTAAATGGGATTAGTTGGACTCAGGGGATTAAATGGAATTCTAGAAGGTATATATTACTGTAACCTAGCTGGACCTAGAAGTATGACTTCTCTATTGACTATTCTCTATTTGGACAATGGTCTTGATCATATTGGCCTTCCATAAGGCCTTGAAGATCTGATTGTTTCCCTGGACATTGGGCCAGAATGTTGGTTGAGCCTGCTCTGTAATAGCTTTGAAAGTGGAATATGGGCTCAGTTATGCTGGATTATTCTCTGTGCATCTTTTCCATTGGCTGTTTCATCTACTTGAACTCTTTTTGGCTATACAGGTAGTCCTTGACTAACAGCCATTCATTTAGTGACTGTTTGACATTACAACAGCACTGACTTATGATCAGTCCTTGAATTTACAACCATCGCAGAATTCCCCCAAACATATAATAAAAATTCAGGCATTAACAATGTATTTACAAAGGAACATTTATGACCTTCCCAGCCACTTTCTGACAAACAAAGTCAGTGGGGGTAGCTGGATTCACCTAACAACTGTGTGATTCACTGAACAACTGCAACAATTTGTTTAACAACTGGGGCAAAATATATAATAAAATCAGGTGTGACTCACTTAACAATTACCTTGCTTAGCAATGGGAATTCTGGTCCCAATTGTGGTCATAAGGTGAGGATTAACTGAAGGAGCTTTTTATTCAGGGGGCAACCAGCAATATTCATAGCAAAACTAGGCAACATCCAAATAACATGTGTCATGACATCATTGTGTTTGGGAAGAAATGGGGCAAAGATATTAGAATGATTCAAGAAGCATCACAGTCTTGTGATGCAAATCTGCCCTTTTTCTAAATATTATGTTGCATACCCACCCAAAAGGAGAGGGGCTTATTTGTCATTTTGATAAAAGCAGTAAGAGTTTGTAATCATTATTGGTCATTGTATATTGTGCTAAGGATACAACTTAGCATTAGAAACTTAGCACTTGCAACATGAAGAGAAAAGAGGTGAAAAGAAATAAAAACCACAGCACAAGTCCTAAAATAATCGTATCAATCTTGAACATTCCCTCCAAATTCTCAGACAAAACTAAATCAACCCACAGGTAGGTGTGATATGACTCCATCTTAATTGTAGCCTTGAGCCTTTTGAAAAATGGTAAGTGTGATTCTTGGCTGGAAAAAGATTTCACAACACTGCATTAAGCCTTTGAGAACAACATCCTGTTTAACCTCTGACTTAAAACTCCGACTTAAAACATTCCTGTTTGAACTCCAACTTGAAACATTCCTGACCTATTGCAGTCCAGACTCCAGCTGAATGTGCAAGGAACCTCATTATCACTTTGGGCAGTTGGTTCCATTGCTAAATACCAAACTGAAAACTTTTTCTAATGTGCAGCTGGAATCTCCCTTCCTGCAACTTAAGGTCTTTTTTTCCCTTTGATCTCTATTCTAGGATGATGGAGAACATGCCACAATTTCTTTCTGTATGATGGCTTTTCTGATACGTATGTAGAATATATAGTGGAAGCCCAAAGGTTCAAGCTCAACATCCAATGTTGCCAATATGACTGCCAAAATGGATGATTCCCATCCTGATGTGAACTTACCACAACACCCTCAACTATGTTTTCTTGCACCTAGACAAGAACATAATGCTTTGAATGCCACCAACTGATTTGCTTCTAAGGCTCTAGGTTACATAGAAGCTATTTCTTGAAATACTGCTGGCTGGCACAATTAAATTAATAGATATGTATTTTGAACAATACCTCTCAGAATTTAGCATTATTTTATTACAAGAGGCATGGTGCCTGGATATCCTTCTTCTTTCT